>CM034350.1:92030026-92068148 GCA_019925275.1 Mytilus edulis | reverse complement strand
GAGTCTTTTGTAGACGAAAATTTCAAGCCTGGTATCTATGATGAGTTTATTTTCAACAACTTAGTCGATGCCAGTGCTGGTAGAGTTTTTATTCCCTGAGGGTATCACCAGCCAAGTAGTCAGCACTTCTGTCTTGACATGGATTATAATTGATATGGTCATAATTATAAATTAACTGTTAAAAAAACTTTTTCTACCTCAGGAATAGATTAACTTAGCTGTATTTGGCAATTTTGTTGGTGTTTGGAATTTTAGATCCTCAACTTCGTACTTTATTTCATCCTTAACATCTTTTATTCGACCGTCATTGGTGAGTATTTTGTAGACGAAACGCGCGTCTGGGGCAATAATAAAATTTCAAGTCTGGTATCTTAGATAAGTCTATTTACTGCTGAGAAAAAAAGGAAAGTTTATAATTAGAATGGTGAAATCATCACATTTGGCATACATTGTAGTTTGGAGTTGTCCTTAATGGAAATAAAGGCAACAGTAGTATACCGCGGTTCGAAATTCATAAATCGATTGAGAAAAAACAAATCCGGGTTACAATCTAAAACTGAGGGAAACACTTCAAATATCAGAGGAGAACTACGACACAACAGAAACACAACACTAAAATGTAACACACACAGAAACGAACTATAATATAACAATGGCAATTTTCCTGACTTGGAACAGGACATTTTAAGAAAAAAAATAGTGTGTTGAACCTGACTTTGTGGCTAACGAAACCTCCCGCTTGTATGGCAATGTTAAATATAACATTAAAATGACAACATTACATGATAGGATTACAATACAAATAAATGGGAGAACATATAAGACAGAGAAACACACAGATAATAGCTAGCAAAAGGTGTCCGGTTTATAATTTAATACGCCAGACCCGCGTTTCGTCAACACAAGACCAATCAGTGACGCTCAGAAAAAAAAAGTTCGAAAGCCAAAACAAGTACAAAATCGAAGAGCATTGAGGACCAACAGTTCCGAACAGTTGAGCCTAATACGGCTAAGGTTTTCTGCCTGAGATAAGAGCATCATTAGTATTTAGAATAATTCATACTTTTGCAAACAGTAAATCTATAAAAACAAATCGACCAAAACAACTTAAAACAACACAAAAAAAGTCACAGCCGAGTTAGCCGAAGAGATCGACGCACAAAGTGACTTCACATTTGAATTTCTAAAAAATTTAAAAAAATAGGATAGAAAAAGAAATATTAGCAATATCGAGGAAAAGTTTTCTCTTTATCATTTATAAGATATTAGAATTCTGCTCGTATGAAATAACCACTTGATCACGGAATTTTAGATAATTCTCTTTGAAACCCAATATTTACTTCTCTACAAGTCAACAATCCATGTGCAATCATATGTCCATCTGTGTTTTTAATCTCTGAAGAACTATATTATCTCAATTATACTGGACTCCAAATTACAAAAGCGTCCTCATAAATAGGTTTAATTGCTCTTTGTCAAATGCAATACAAGATACAAGTAGATATTTGTTAAATTTGAACTTTTTTTATCAGCAATGACAACTTCTATGAAGCTATCTAGTCTAGGGGATGTGTTAATCAGATGATGACACTAAAAGATTCCAATGTAAATGCATACACTTGCAGTCCCTCTCCTTGTGTGAAATTGTAACTTATGTTGTTCCTCTCGTTTCTCTGTTCGTATGGAACGAACTTCATACACTATCTTCTCACGAACTTTACATTCCGCCATTAAGATAACGTCCTCCCATTGTATATTTGATGACTATGTGTCCCCCTGTTTCTCATTGTGCTTAAAATATACGTTGATACCACAGATACGCAATTAAGTCTATTTTGCATAGAGATGTTTTGACTTGCAACTCAAAATTTAACAACTTTGAACTGTATATAAAGGCAATAGTAGCTTACCGGTGTTCGAAAGTCATATATCGATTGAGAGAGAAAAAATCTGGGTTACAAACCAAAACCGAGGGAAACCCATCGACCACAAAAGAAAAACAACGAAACAACAGAAACACTGAAGTGATCAAAAAACAAACGACAAGGCAACAGACACAGAAACGAACTAGAAGATACCAACTGCCATTTGCCTGACTTGGTACAGGACATCCAAACAAAAATGTGAGTTGAAATTGGTTGTGTGGCTAGCCAAACCTCGAGCTTTTATGGCAATGTTGAATATAACACTTAAATGACAACATTACATGCGTTTGTATAAGTTTCACACTTTCTTTCATAGAATGCACCTTGATTATTTTTGCTTTCTGTTGATAAAATATACAGTTTGCATCCGATAAGATCTTTGTGTTGTGGTCTTTGGGTTGCTGAGTCTACCATTTAGTGGTGAGCTGATAACAGGAAGTTTCATTTTACTCATGAACTTATTTTTCATGAATCTTCCATTTTTTAAGTGCTGGTGTGGCAGTGTTGCTTTGCAAGCAGCAATTTGGATGTTAACCTTGAACGGGGCGAGATGACGAGCGTTTTCTCTCCTTGACGAGGGTTTTGTAGGAATTTTTTCCGGTCTTTTTGTCTTGTTTCCCTCTGATTCCTCATTTGTGTTACTATAATAGCGCTTGTATTAAATTTGAGAAGAAAAATCAATATATTTCCCACTATATCTATGTATCCAAGAAACTATATTAGTTCAACTGGGCTTTTCTGTATGTTCAAATGTTAAGCATTGGAAACGAAGCGATATTCAATAATCAGTAAAAGAAAACGTATATGACTTTCTTTCAGCGTAGTAATAATCTAAAAAAAGTCAAATAGTCAAAATACTGAACTCTAAGGAAAAATCAAATGGAAAAATCAAAAGCTGAAACACACCAAACGAGTGGAAAACAACTGACTCGGTACAGCCATTTCCTCACGTATGAAATTGTGAAGCTAGCAAAACCTCTCAACTTGACTAAAAACTATTGCAGTTTTTACATTTAAAAAATCATACATTTATCCATATCTACAAATGTATATCAAGGATTTGTATAGTAAGTATAGTACTATACAAATCCTTGTCTATATGTATCATTTTTATTTATTGTATTCTTATTTTAGACTATCTGCATTCCATATATTATATGGAAGCAAGCTGTGCTACTCTTCTTGTAGGAATGTTCTTTTATTCATTCGTCTTTTGTCAGACAGGAATATGACAGTTGTTGTCTATTCGTTTGGTGTGTTCTATCCTTTGATTTTGCCCTTTGACTACCATCATTAGATACAGTAATATGTGATGTTAAAGTTTCACATCCAATTGAAATATGAAATCTCAAAATGGACCCATTACAACGGCCCTTTTGTATATGGAACTTCAAAATAATTATATAGGCTGCCCCTTTCCCGGAATTTGAGCCTCCACATAGGATTTTTTTATTACTTGTCTTAACGCGTTGCAGGGGACATAAATGCCGGGCGTCCGTCATGTGTTGCCAGATTTTTGTGAAATTTATATCATCAGCAATGTCTTTGAAACTCGCGAAATTAAGTCCTGATCAAATCATTTAACCAACTATGCCCCCTTTGAAATCAGTGATATTGTTGGCTTTTTTCAAAACTACCTCTACCCTTTTTTATTGGGAAAATATGCGTCATTCTTCTCCGAGGGAAAAAGCCTTTATTCTCCAGTAATTTAAGGCAAAAAATATCACTGGAAATATAAATCATAATTGATATACCATTGCATTTGGCCTGAAGCTTTTATTTCTCTTTAGATATTGAATTAAAAAAAAAAGAAAGAAAATGCTTTTTTTTTTAGTAACTGCCCTTGTATATTAGAATTTTAGATAAAATATGTGCACTACGGGGACTTTTGAACTCTTTTTTTGAAAAATAAAATTAATATTGTACCAAGTTTGAAACGGGTATTTATTAGCCAGAAATAATCACACTCCATAATAAATACCAGTTGTATTTAATGTCACAGGAAACGATATCAGGCAATGATGTGTTCGTTGTTAACTAGTAACGTTGCTATGTCATCGCTCCGCTTGGTTCAATCTCAGACCAAACATGTCTGCAGGTCGTATTATCATCCTCTGCACTTGCCGTTGCCGACGACGCGCTAAGACGTAGACTTTTTACGTAGAAAAAGTTGACAGCACTTTTCTGCGATTATAAACTATAAATGATCTTAAAGGAAAGACCACGTATACTGCTTTGGAAATGATTGCACGATGTTCACATATCCTCACCCTTACATTCAGACACAACATATGCAATTATATATATATATATATATTATATTTTTTTTTTGTCAAAATGATGTGGATGCTTGAGCATCTGAGCATACATGTAAGCTACGCCACTGGTATTACTATAACTTTGTTTCGTTGACTTGTTTCAAAATGAAGTGAGATTCTGACTACGTTTTTTTTTTAGTCTTGAATAAATTTTATCATGTTTTGGTTATAATAGTGTATTGCTATATTTTATTGTTTCATTGTTTCAGATTGGGCGCGAATGTGTAGAGTGCGAACGGACCTTGGGTGCGAACGTGCGAGGTGCGAACGTGTAGGGTGCGAAAGTATATTGGGCGCGAACGGACCTGATACCCTTAGAAACTCAATATTACTCCCAAAACACTTACAAAAGAAGAAATTCTTTCACTCTACTGGATACCCAAATTACAAAAGTGTACAACCAACGTTATATTTCCTGAGTCTTCAAAATGCTCCACGAAACTTACTTCCAAATCATTAACTTCTATATAATACCAATAAAAAAATCATCTGGGTATTTTCTGTTTTTTTTTGTTTTTTTCCCCTTGAAGGATTCAAGACTACTGACAGATGCCATTTGGTAGCAATTCAATCCCTAATGAGTATTTGCTAAGAAGGATCCTTTCCTTACTGTGCTGTTACATGACTCTTCGTGTCACATGCGGAGATGATCGGAAGATTTTTCTCATATTTCTTGTGATTCTATCTGGCAGTCAACCATTATGTCTAAATCTGTAATGTTTTGCAATGTTCAAAACCGCTCTATATAACTACCCCGTGTTTATGTTATTCAATGAATTATTATGGTGGACGATAGTTGTTTCGTTGCATTGTGATAGTTTAATTAGTATTGTTTTCGAGTGCGTTGTAGTCTATTACCTTTTTAACTTTATTGTGTAAATAAGATGTTCTGTTTTGCCGGAAGTAAGCAAATAAATGGATTGTGGGGGAATAAAAAGTGTCAGAATATCTTTTTTGATGACAAACCACAACTGTTTCAAGCTGTTTTAGTGTTTTTGAGTCAGAAATTGGGACAGATACTATCTGATATAAGCACTGACATCAGTTTTCTGTAAGTGTGTGTCATGAAATGTCCAAAGACCTGATTTTTTATAGACTAAAAACGTAAATATGTCATGCCACAGGTGTGTCGGAAATAACTTTTGCATACAAAAATACCTTATCTTTGAAATATGGGACACGAAACATACAATATAACAACCTTTTCCTCAGTAGTAATAAGTGCTCCTATCGACAATTTCCTACAATACCGAGGAATATATTTGCCTGGGTTGGAGAAGATCCTTATTCAATGGGTATTTCCCAATTTAATATGCTTTTATACCTAATTTTAATTTCCTCTTCCATCTGATTATTTTTTATAATCCATGTGTCGTGTATTTGATCTTATGTGTTCATCTGTTAAAACCAAGCATGACAAATTGACATAAAATTTTCTTGCTTCTGTTCATTAATACCCATTGTGATGTCGGACAAAGGAGACTAATGGCATCACATAAATATATCCCCGAGGAACCAGTAATGACGCACCTAACGTTGTGTTTGTCTCTGCATTTAATCTACCATTTAAAAGAAAAAGAAACACGGAACAGAATGAAAGATTGATGACTTGTTAATGTATTTCAATCATTAAACAGTTGATTTTTGAAACAGTAAAAGCAATAAAAATCATGTTTGCTAACATTACAAACGGACTGTCAACTTATGATGGGTACCAGTAATGACGCACTATAAACAAACCAGTAAAAACCACTTGCAGTGTACCTGATGTTCGAAAAATTGCTTCAATCCGGATAATTTAAAGTTAACACTATTCAACAAATTTAATTTTAATAACAAATTTTGACATTTACAGTCACTTTTATGATCATGTTGATAGCAACACAATTTTTTTCTTTAATTTAAATGTAACCTATATTTTATTTCAAATTTTATATAAAATTGTTCAAAATTTATCAAAGTGACATATATATTCCATATACTTGAAAATAAGAAATAATTGCATTCATAAAACAACATTGACATTCAAACATTTATCAATGTATACTTCGTACAATGAATGAAAAAAATCGATAAACAATAGAAAATTATATAAGCGACGATCATTTGTTCTACAGTGATTCCCGCTTAAATGTAAAACCATGTCACATGACAGTCATATGATTTGAAAAACACAAACTGGGGCAGCATGTGCTTACATACTTTTGCCGGCCAAAGTGAATTTAGGACTGATAATCATTCTGGGAAGGGTAGACTGTTTTTGACCTTAATAAAATGGCGGAAATTGCATCATCTTTACTAATTCAAGCAATAATAACATTTCTGGACAGAGTTTGAGGCATCTATGTTGTAGTCATATGACCTTCACCATCATGTTATGAATAGTAATTATCGATGACGTCACAGCTTTTGTTTAGAAATATAAAACCCAAAACTAAATTGGTGCGTCATTTCTGGTCCGCGTCAAAACAGGTACCAAGACGATAGAGTCTTGAGTGGGTCTCATTGCTATTTGGGTCTTAGCATAACGAAGAAATGCAGATTTTTTATTAGCGTGACATGTGAAATACAAATTATTGTGTCGTATAAACGGGAAATGGTCTAGCGGGACATGGGAAATTACAAAAAATGAGAATTGCTTACGTAGATAGTGTAATCGGGATTCGGGAAACTGACAAAACAGTAAGTAGGATCCAGGATCAGAAACCCCCCCCCCCCAAAAGCGAGACCCCTTCATGACAGTAGTGCTCAAATTGAAAAAAAAAAAAATTTTTTTGCTGATCACTAAAAAAACAAAGATTGAGATTTATTTTCAGTTGTCTTAAAATCATTAAAGGGATAATTCGCAAATTTTTACTTATCAGCTAATTATGTCCATAATACCATAAAAAACATATTCACCAAGTTTTATCTGGATATGAACAGCAATAAAGGAGAAAATTAAGAATTAATAATTTTATTTCTTCGAACTTCCTGACTTATGTGACGTAGTTTAAGTCTTTAAGCATGCCGGGAGTGGAAATAATCTCATTTTAAATCTTAATCGTTAATCATCTTATAACGCTATTTAAAGCGCACAGACGACGTTTGGTGTAGCTATTAACCAACTAATAATTAAGATGGAACAGCGCTCAGCTTGAAAGTAGAATGTACGATTTATATTTTAATATTTTCTGAAATGATTATAGTGATACAAGTAAATCATATAAAATATTTTTTTATGATTTTTTTTCCGACGGATATTTTGAACTAACGTGTATAACTGGTAGTGTTTTAAAAATGCATGTTTGTACTTTTTACCTTTTACGTCAGGCTAGTAAATAATTAATATGTGCTGCTAGTACATTTGTAGTGTGCAAATACGGCCCCGCAAATACAATGTGTATTGTACTTTGACACATAGTGACTACCTGTTGAATGCGTGGTTAAATTCAAGTTAATTAAGAGATTAGCATTTTGTATCTTTTGATCTTTACTCGGTGAATTTAAGCCGTCACGGTTCACTTTTCTAGGTGTGAACAACATTTCGTATGAATGATAAACGGGGGAATCTTCATATTTTCCATGAGCTCAGTATAATTAAATATATTATTGACGCTGAATATTTTTTGTCAAAAAAAAGAAATACTGAATTAATTTAATTGAATAAAATTATGAATAATGAAGTCCTTATAAACACGAGTAAATGAATTAAAAATTCTAAGAATTCTGAATTTTTAAAATAGGTAGTAATTACCGAGGGGGGGCAAGGGGGGTCCCAATAACAGCATAACAGCAAATTGATTTGGCTTATAACAGATAACAAGGAATTAAAATGGACAAAAACAGATAACAGTAAATGAAATATTAAAATAAGTGTGGTCCTGGACTGATTGAACGATTATGTCTCCATCATATGAAAATCAAGCACAATCCCTACCGTTGCTGATTTTTTTCATTAATTGTAACTCATAACAAAACAGAAACAGGTCAGCAATAAGTGGTGCACAGTTATTCCCCATTAGAATTCTGATAACTTGACAATATACGTAAACAAAACAAACAAAAATGATATCTAGTAAACATTTAAGGGCAGTTATGGTATCAAAGCAGGTCTAATTGACATAGTTCTTTTGTTTGTTATTACTAAAAAATGACCTGAAATAGTTTGAATATATATATTTGCATTCTGATTTTTTTTTAAATGCACGTTCAATGCGTGAGGTGTGGGATTTATATCTTAATAAGACTACGAGGCACAGTGGTATATAGGGTAGAAAATCAAAAGCACAAATTATAAGCATGCAATTTATCAAGTACTTCAAAATAATTTTGACACTCCAATTATTCCACTATTTTCAAAAAGGCCTTATTTGAACATCTTATTATCAGGGTTTTGAGTGTTCCAAGTGTACTAGTAAGTAGAATACGTAGTCTAGTAGTGGAACAATGGCTTAAAGACGAAATACATCTTTGTTTGTAATGAGTTATGTGCAGCTTCGGAACCCAGTACATGGTTTGAACTTTCATTGTACAATGTATTTGGTTCTGCTTTGAAAAGAATCACAGATCTGAGTTTGTGTACTTTATGATATAAAATGTTAACTGGTAGTAAAGACCTCCATGTAGTTCTTAATTGAGATCCTCATCAGATATCCCTGGCCATATACTTTCCTTTTTGTCATATTAAGAAATGCTCGAATTTAATATGTACGTACGGGAAACGAGGAACATTATCCCCATACAATAAAAAATTCTAAATACACAGATAAAGCAAGATGTGGTATGAGTGCCAATGAGACAAATCTCCATCCAAGTAACAATTTATAAAAGTAAACCATTTTAGGTAAAAAAAAAAAAACAGCCTTCAACGTTCAACATGAGGCATTGGCTCACACCGAACAGCAAGCTACATGTTCATAAAAAAATGGATTTTATTACAAAGGATAATCATAAGATATACTGTAATTGTCCTGGATTTCACTGATATTAATATGTTTATGTGTTGATCTGTGATGGGTATATATTAATGAAATCCTTCGCCGAATACGGGACCACCATATTACTAGTGGTAGACCCCAATGTCCAATAATCTTCAATTTCTACCGAATATGGGCTGTCAAAAAAAATTCTAACATTCGAATTTTCAGTAACAGTTAACAGCAAATATATTATCACAATAACAGATAACAAAAAAACTAATAGTCCAATAACAGCTAACAATGAATAAGACAATAACAGCTAACAGCAAATATATTTTCAGAATAACAGATAACAAAGAATTAAATTGGCCCATAACAGCATAACAGTTAAACCCCTTGCCCCCCTCATTACCAATTGCAGTTATATACGTGGGTCGTTCAAAGCGATCTTCTTTTTTTTTTTTTTTTTTTTTTTAAATATTCAGGAAGTAATGTCCTTATCAAAATAATTTCATTCTCACCACGTACTAATTCTTCAGCTATTTGAACGAAAATATCAAAAATGTTGACAGTCAACTTTGTCTTACTGGAAGGGAGGGAGAGCTCCAGACGTACTTATTAACAGACAAAGCAGGCTTATGGCTTATCGTCAGTTTGTGTGCTGGGTCAGGAAAGGTCAACCACTTGGCAAGAAACACAGAATAATACTACCGGCTTGTGTAGTAAATGATAATTAGAAAAGAGTTTCCATCGTTGGATGGGGTATACGAATGATTCAAAGAATGAAAGTGACACTTCAGACTGAATAGTTCTAAAATCATTTAAACGATTTACCAATACAATTTTTCACCGAATGTTTCAGATTCATTTCATTATTTGTGTATTAATAAACCTATTTATGAATTATTTCACTTTGAGGTCTAATTTTATAGATTGCATGTTGTATTAACATGAAGGTTTGGTCTACCACAGTACCACGGAGCGTTGATATGATTTGACCCGAGATCCTCCCGAGATGTTGTTGGGGTTCATCGTGTGCGACCTAAACCAGTTTTCTATGATGTGTTTTTTATCTCTTTGTTTGTCTTTCGATCGTTTATTGGTTATTTTTTGCTATGACGTTGTCAGTGTGTTTTTTTAAAACTGAATATGACTATCCGTATTGGTACCTTCTGTCTTTTTACAAACAAGACCATGAAACTGAATATTGGAAATGTATCATGCTACTACAAAAGAGCACTGATGGATTGTCCTAGAAGCATATTTTATGAGAATAATAATGGTCTATAAGAAGTTACATTTATTTCATGTTTGAAGCGGTGCATTTTTTAAAATTAACTTTGACTTTTACCAAGAAATGCATTGTAGCAAAGGGGTAGAGTAATTGTGGTCTAGTGTCAGATACTCGAAAATAATGGAATTTAACAGAAAAGGAAACAAATAACGGACTTTGGCAAAAATGTAGAGGGCTTTTGATACCTTTTCTCCAGACATAAAATCTTTTACAATAAATCATCCTACAACAGCTTAAAAGCTTGAAATGCAAGCAATTTCGCGGGAGTGTTTTAGTGTTCTCAAAATCTTATATTGATAAAAATGACACTCCTTTAAATAATTGAATGTACATGTACACGAAGACAAACGATTACCGCACGTTCTAGAGACATGCCACGAACTAAGTATCATCTTCGTGTCATAATTGCGTATGCTTGTCTCTTCACATACAAGTAAACGCAAATTTTCTAATAGGCAAAATATTTCGTAACTTCGCCCGCTCATATCGGAAATAGGACATGAAAGTATGAAAGATAGTCATCCGTAATCTCTCGGTTAAATTCTCTAGGATTTACTCCAAACAATGTTGTAAAATGATGCAGTATGTTTTTTCTTTCTTAAATTATTCATCACAACTCTAGACCGCATAACGTAAATTAAACATTTGCTAAGCAAATAAAACAAGCTGACAAAACATTATGTAAGCTATTGTGTACAAAAGCATTGGCGGATCCAGGGGGATCCGCCCCCGAAAAGTAAAATTGAAATTTGAAAAAAAAATATCATTTTACATGGTACAGTACCAGATAATCTTCTACACATGAATTTTGAAACAGAAGTCAAAATTAATAATTTACGGTCTTATTATGTCTGTCTTTGCACATGTCAGAATTAATCAGCCTGTAGATATAAATTTTAAACTCTTAATTTCATGTTTGGACGGCTTTATGTATTTCAATCAGGTTAGGGACATACATTGTTAACAGGATGTATAATACACCTGACAGCATTTTCGATGGCACTTTTACCTGTGCACACCTGGGTCAAACAGCTGGGAAGCGATGCATGTACCTGAATTGCGTAATGTCACCAGTTTATTAGCCCGCAGGAAGTCACTAGAATACCTGAATGTGACACTATTACATGACCTCTGGCAATAATTCAAAAGATCGTCGGTTTTCATATTAGAAGTACCCGAAATGAATAAAATCTATTACATATAAAAGGTGGTTTTTATTTGGCAAGCATTTCGAAAAGTCTAAAGCCGCTACAGATACCTTTTAATCTCATTAAGAATATATTTATGCTTTTACAACTTCCAAATTAGTGTCCACCCCGCTAGATGTATTCCTATCTATTATCTTGTTATCATAAATTTAGAAAGAAAACACTCTTACTACGATTGACCATAAATCATTACAAACTTCGCTAGCCTAGCTGTCGACATTTTATATCCCGAAACTGCTCAGCCTTAACTTGTAGGATTACGCAACTGCGTTGACCTAGTAAACAGCTATAAAGCATAACAAGGGGGCGGTAAGATCTATTACCGACCGTGCAAGGGCTGTATAGCCAGTCAAGGTCGTTAAAAACTTCCATTTGTAAGATCTAATAAGTTTCCACACGAATCGGGGAAGACATATGCTCCCATCTACCTATCACCTCTTCAACCTTTTATATGGCACAATATGGAAAAGGAAAAGGGGGGGGGGGGGGGGTTAAACAGCATCTGTAATTATACTACATGTAAATAAATAAAGTCTTATTTTTAAACCATTATTATATTAAACAAATGACCCTTTAAATGTTTTACGTAATTTTTTATGTATACATAAGTTTTTTTGCACCTAAAAAATATATACTTCATTGAACTTGAATTTACGACAGAATGACACAGAACAAAACGTCATAATTCAGTTTCGAGTTTATTTTTCTTTAAACGAGAAAACGTAAATTAATTAATTCTTTTTTGGTTTGTTCTTGAAATATTCTTTTTAAAGCAAGTTTTAAACAGAATTTATTAAATAAATATCAATGACTTCAAATAATTGTTATAAAATCAAAATGCCAAAGTGGCTAGGTACCTTAAATGGCTTCATTGTCCTTAGAAATATATATCCTTTGCATGATTGAAATCAAATATATATCTTTTTATTTTTAAGGCTTGTAAACAAGTTCATAAACTTAAAATGTAATTAATAATATAATATTTGAAGATGTTTTTTCCTGTATATATTTAACAATTTTTGTGTCTGTGACTTTTTATCCGTGTACTAAACTTCTACTTGTAAACAACAAAATCTGTTACTAATGCATGAATGCAGAAAT
This sequence comes from Mytilus edulis, assembly GCA_019925275.1. Lineage (NCBI taxonomy): Eukaryota > Metazoa > Mollusca > Bivalvia > Mytilida > Mytilidae > Mytilus > Mytilus edulis. Next base: position 92,055,401 of record CM034350.1, on the reverse strand, counting down.
ACTGAACTATATTAATCTGACAATTTCCTTTCAACCAGGCTTGGAACGAAATAGCAATAAAAACATTTATGAGAAAAAAATCATAATTACTATCAAATTTCCATCGAAACAAGATGCTTCAAAATGGTCTGCACACACTTTCTTGAACTTGTTTTGAGTTGGTTGGTGTTATGTTAAGGTTAATCATCCACGTCTGGTACAACTCTTTCTTTTTTGCAGGATCTTGGAAAGTGTGTAAGCTTATGCCATGTGAACTTCGAGTTGAACATCCGTACGCTTGACAAGTCATTTTGATACTGAATATACGATATGCCATGCTTGTTTTTTTGCTTTGTGGTATTCAGATATTTTATTCAAATATACTCATCACGTGACAATTTGTATCGGAGATGCCGTCAAAATGGCGAGAAGTGATAGTGGGATTTTAATTTTTATTTTAATCACTTATCTAGAAGAATTGAACAATAATTTTAATGAATATATGATTATTTATATCAAATAAACATAATATAAAATTTTTATTTTTTTGCGAAGTTTCCCTTTAAACAAACAGATGACTATATATTAATCCACTCCCTTACAAAAAATTGCAATAATAAATAATAAATGCACACAATAGTTTCTAAATTCACAGTACATATACATTTTTACATGTATTAAACCCAAACAATTTTCTGTGGATGGGTACATGCATATATGTATCATGATATTTACTGTCATGGCACTAATGTTCATTAAATATTTGGAGGCCTCTAACTTATTCACTTTAAACCACATGAACTACTTTAATATATGTATCTATGTTTTGGTAAATAAATCATGGCTAGTTTTAATATTAACGTGACAATCATGGTCAATGTTTCAACTTAAGCTTGTTTGCAAAACTCTTCACAATAAAACTTATCTGTAAAATATCATTCTGTATATTATACAAATTTTATAATGTTATATATATAATAAATATACACATATATATAGATTCTACGACTGTATCCAGTGTAATACGATATTTATCCACTTGAGACAGTTAAATATTCAAAATTTAACTGTCTAGAGTGGATTAAAATATCGTATTACACAAGATTTGGTGGTGGAATCTGTTTCTCTAATAATTTTCTAACATTATGCAGGCAAACTTATTCCTTCTTATCGAATGATCTGCTAAAAGATGTGTTCTTTCTATGTGACGTCATCAGGCATGGTCGCCTTTTTTCAGGAAATTCAGATGAAAGCAAGAAAATTTGATGTCATAATCGGATTTTAACCAATGAAGTACTGAGATCAAATGAACCACACATTGATTTTTTTTTATACAATGGGTGCAGAAAGGGATGAATTAACAAAGAATTAGAGAAATATTTATATACATGTATATGTCCATTATTTTTTAGGACTTAAAGCTGTGAAGATTGATGGAACAAACATGTCAAACGTAATACCAATTGTTTCATCTTCCCCACCCCCTTTGGAAGATACAGGGGGCTTTGATGATTGGGGAGATGATGATGATTTTGGAGGGTTTATGGGAGCAGATCAGACTCCTAGTACCTGGAACAACTCTATCAGTACTGATAATACTAATACATGGAACAACTCAATTAATGAGGATAAGTCCACGACATTAGACGAAGTCAACGCAAACATTACCAATAAAATACCTCAAAATTTCACAATTACAGACAAAATTGAAAATTGCAAAACAAAATCCAGTCCATTATCACTTAATTTAGATAAATCCTTGCCTTATGATAACATATCAAGTGATGTGTCTAATGACCAACACACAGACTTAACAGAAAGTAAAACATCAGACACAATCAGTGGAAATTCAACAGGAGATTCAGGGTTGTTTGACGTATCTCCAGTTCCTATATCGGAAGACACAAAAAGCGATAATTCAGAAATTTCTACTGACCAAGAGACATTCCAAAACACACCAGACGACATTCCATCTGAAGAAACAACAATACAAAACAATGACTTAAAAACAAATTCCGAGAAAAATTCCAATCACATTGGTCAAAATGATGATGGTGAAATTTCTTCGACGATACAAGTTTCTCAAAATTTTGAATCGGAGAAAGTTGAGAACGTTTGTGATGTGGATACCGAAAATGAAAATAAAAAGGACACTGTTGTTGAAGAATCTATAGGTAGTTGTCAATTAGAAACAGATGAAATTAATGAAGAGAATGTACTCTCTAATTCGTGTAGTTCGCTGGACAATGACGGTGCAATTTCTAGTGATGAACTATGTTCTAGTCATGAAGAAAAACAATGCAGTATTGAGTATGCAGCTAGTCAGGAAATTGTGAACCAAAATGATGTTGAAAATCAGACAGATAATATTGAAAATTCTGTGCATTCTTCGGATGAAAACTCTCTTGACAAGTTTGAAGTTTGTGAAGGCAAAGAAAATGAAAATGTTGCTGAAAATGATAACGTTAATACCAATTCCCCTGGGGAGACTGAAAAGATAAATGAGATTTTAGAGGATGAAAAAGTTACAACTTGTGATGATTTGGAAAATTCTGATGAAGAGTTTGCCGATTTTAGTATGGCAGAATGCAGAGAAAATCATTCTTCTGAAAATTTAGTGCAAAGTGAGAAAGTAGAATCGGAAAATTCAGTTCAGGTTAAAGATTCTGAAAACAATGAAAAAGTTATTTCATGTACAAACAATGACAAAAATCAAGACGCTAACATTGAAGACCGAGAATTTGAAGATGAAGTAGAATTTTCTGAATTCGGTGATACAAAAGGAGACAGTGACAAAGATATTGAAAATGTCAGTTTGTCTTCTGCCGAAGAAAGTAAAGAAGTATCTGCAATGAATTTTGGTTCTGTTCAATCAGGAGAAAAAGTGGATGAAATTATTAAAGATGATTCAGATAAAAATATTTCAGATGAAGATGAATTTGCCGATTTTAGTTTTGCTCCAGTAGGAACAGATGAAAGTAAAGAGGTATCTGCAACAAATATTGATTCTGTTCAAACGGAGGTAAAAATAAATGAAACGATTAAAAATGATTCAGATAAAAATATTTCAGATGAAGATGACGTTGCCGATTTTAGTTCTGCTCCAGTAGGAACAGACAATGATGGTGTCGAAAATTTATCTTCATATGTAAAAAACGAATCTACGAACTCTGAAGATCAAAGTACAGGCTCTGTAGATGCAGAAGAATGTTTTAATAACTCAGGTTTAAAACCTATTGACAAAATTGAACAAGTTGAAATTTCAAATTCCACAACAGCCGATGTTGAAAAAGATAATTTTGCAAACTTTTCATCAACACAAAATGAAAATGAACAGCAAGAAGTTGATCAAACTAACTCAGAAAGAGATTTAAATGAAGACAATGAATTTGCTGACTTTAGCTCAGCTGCAAAAGACAATGAATTTGCTGATTTTAGCTCAGCTTCACAAGATGATGAATTTGCAGACTTTAGTTCTGCAGTGAAAGAAAATGATGATTCAGAATTTGGAAAGTTCAACAATTCAGAAGACAAGTTTGAAAGTGATGATGAATTTGCAGACTTTAGCTCAGCCACAAAAGGTGATGAGTTTGCAGACTTTAGCTCAGCCACAAAAGGTGATGAGTTCACTGACTTCAGTGCCACAGGATCACAGGAGCAGACGTCTTCATTCCAAGCTAGTGACAAATCTGACTGGGCAACATTCCAACAAACAACTACACCAGAATCTTCGAACACACCCAAATCCTCTACACAGGTGAGTTAATAAAATTGTGTCATTTTGATACCAAGTACATGTACAAGACACACTTAACAGGTTTAAAATTAGCTGGGTCAAACTTGCAAATGACCACTAAGACTTGGTGTGTGTTACTCAAATTTCTGTTTTTCTTGTATTTTGGCTACCAAAGCTGTACATGTGCCAGGGCTACATGTAAGATTTATCTAAAAATCACCATTATAAAATGAAATGTACTGGTGTTCAGTCATGTCAGTGTATCACCGTCACAGATGGTGATTGCTGGTGATTAAGAGTGATAAAATTGAAAATGGGAATGGGGAATGGGTCAAAGAGACAACAACCCGACCATAGAGCAGACAACAGCTGAAGGTCACCTATTCAACAGGTCTTCAATGCAGCGAGAAATTCCCGCACCTGGAGGCGTCCTCCAGCTGGGCCCCTGAACTAATATATATACTAGTTCAGTGATAATGAACGCCATACTAAACTCCAAATTGTACACAAGAAACTAAAATTAAAAATAATACAAGACTAACAAAGGCCAGAGGCTCCTGATTTGGGACAGGCGCAAAAATGCGGCAGGGTTAAACATGTTTATGAGATCTCAACCCTCCCCTATACCTCTAGCCAATGCAGAAAAGTAAACGCAAAACAATACGCACAATAGCATTTTAATTATAACCCTACATGTACAATGTACAAGTCTTGTGAATCGTATATATCTGACACCTGCATTTCACTGAAAAAAATACTTTAATTTACCAAATCACCATACTGTTACAGATTGAAAAATTAATATATATGTATTAAATAATTGATGAGTGCACGTGTGTTCTGACATGATCAGTGTTAAATAATAAAATCACCTTTTTACATGTATTTAAGTTAAATTTCACACCAGAAACAGCTTACAAAATGTAGGTAACTTTGCTAGAGATGTTTGCCACAATCATTGTACATGTAGCAGACTAAATTGTACTGCTACCACACTTTGTAGTAGAAGAAATATACCCTATTTTTTTTTTTATAGATTAGTATGTTCAATTAAATGGCTTTTAAAAATTATCTACATTTTTACATGTACAGTGTTATGTGAAAGTGCAGTACATGAATGCAATTGTTCAGTGAATTGGAATTTTTGTTAAAAAACATTGAAAATAAATCAGTAGATTTTATTTGGAAATTTTCTATGAGAATAAAAGAAAACAGTATGTCTAGTCCAGAAACATGATCAAGTGCAGTAGTCTTAAACATATATTAAAAATGTGGGAATGTTAATATTGTGAAAGTTTCTTTTTAGAAATACATGAAAATATCAGTAGTTATCTTTTTCATGTCAAACATAAAATCAATAAAAAAAGTTGTTTGTACATTGTAAATACTGTGTAACATTTTGTAAAACATAAAAACATATCCCCAGTGAAAAAAAAAATAATCTTAAGCCCATTAAATGGGACAAAGTAAATATGACAAGATGTTTCATGTATAAATACATGTGATATATATATGTTGTGTAAGTTTAAGACATCTCTCATTCTCCCTGTAGGTTAATTACAGAAAACATATACATGTAGTACAGCTTTGTTCAAATAAAGATGCATGTTTTTTTACAAATAATTAAAACCATTACTTATCATGTTAATGTACATTCTATGATAAAAAAAATTATAATCAAATATTATTATGGTAAAATTATATCATTATGGGAATTGAGTCAGATCCCAAGACAATATTATTGGTTTGTACTAAGCATGGTTCATATTCATGTCTCAGTGGCATTATCCCAGTCTGTTATGCTTTTGATAATGAAAATTTTCTGACTTTTATACCATGATTATGATAAGGGTTGATGTACATTGTACATCATGTACATGTACTAAAAATGTATAGCTTCCTGAAAATTGCAATTAAACCAATAACCTTTGATACTGAACATATACATGTAGGATAGCTGCCATTCAGGTTCATTTTCATGTAGCAACTCCGAAAGTTTTGAACTGACCATTAAATTTATGTATTTTGTAGAAAAATGTTGGCAGCTTGTTGTCAGGTTGTTTCGAGACCACTGCAGTTATATCTGAGGGCGCCACTGATTTAGATGTAGTTGTAGAGTAAGTACATGCTTAGATCACATAGTGATTATATTAACCCTTTCCTCTATAACGACACCTTTTGTGTGCTGTCTACTTTTGGTTACACTAAATACACATAAAAAATTACTAAAACTCTTCAAACTCGTACAAAATGTAATATGAAGGTCAATGCATTATCCTTCCATTCTAAAGACTAAAGCTATATAAAAGACACACATTGTTATGTAATTGGCTTATAAGTGGATTGACTTATACTTGAGTAATACAGTAGTTGAAGATGATTGCACATTTACAATACATCTAAGTGGACAGCCCTCCAATCTCAAGAGTCTACTTTAAAAATTATTTCTAATCTCTGATTTGCATAAAGATATTCTGGTATGATACAAAAATTATACTGATTGTGTAAGACCCTTGTGGGAAGTCGAGGTCGTTAAAATCCTCCCTCATCATATAAAAATATAAAGTTTATGGAGAACAGAAAGTGCAAGCTTGAAGTTTTGTTATCAGATCTATCTCCCCCTTAACCTGTGAAAGCAGTTGTGAGTTTGTATATATACATGTATGCTATAGTTAGAGGAGGCAATGCTAGGTGGTGTTGTCATAGAAGTTAGAAATAAAAAGTACAGGTTCCAGCCCCCCTCTTGGAGGAAGTTACATATCAGATCTACTCTAACATTGAAGGTTGATTTTCTAGGCACTTTATATATATATAGACCATATATATATTTTTTTTTTACAGAGACAATAGTAACCAGTTATGGATGAAAATTCAGAAGATGGATAACTCTGGGCAGCTGAAATGGCCACAATGTTCTTGTAACAAAAATCTTTATGTCTCACTAAAGATTGATACTAAGAATATAGTAAGGAAACCCAAGCAATTTTAGATGCTTTGTTTTATAGAAGTATAATTATTAATTTTCTAATTAAAATCTGATTCAGAAGAATGTTTTGTGCTGTCAATGAAAGTTATTAAAATTTAATTTTAAAGATGAGTCAGATTTTAATTAGGTTTTATCTAGTCACCTTTTGTGCTTTTTTGTGTCGTTCACATTTTATGTTAACTTATGTTGAAAAAACCCATCTAGATAAAAGTAATGTGATTAATTCAATTATTTTGCCAATGTGCTTTCATATGTCATTCTTTATTAAATTTTTGCTCAAAGCAGCATATTTATTAGCATTTGAGTAATACTTTTGCAACGTTTTATACATTTTTGCTCAAAGTAGCATATTTATTAGCATTTGGATAAAACTTTTGCAACGTTCTATACATTTTTGCTCAAAACAGCATATTTATTATCTTGTAGTTTTAACTTTTGCATCGTTCTTTACGTATTTACTAATTCGTACTTAACCAGTTTTGTTTAAAAACCATTTTCAAACAGCTTCATCTATAATACTAAAATTACGAGGTCCAATTTGTTAGCCGTCATCACGTAAAAACGACGAATCAAAGAATTCAACTTTATATACAACTAATATAGTATAAAGGTGTAGATTAAAAATTACACCACTCCAGGCCCTTTTGTTTTCCACGTAATTAATAATGCCAATAATTAGGAAGTTCCGGGTCGAGTCCGATACCAATAGTATAATCACCTGTTACCTATTACCTTATCTGTACGTTCCGCTTCTGACAGGCGCACCACCAAACGGTGTATTCAGGATTAATATGCTATAAACACGGGTCATAATCACAGGGTTGACACTACTAAATTGTCAAATTGTTACCTATTGTAGTATTTTAATCCGTAAGACTTTCTAAGATAACAATACGAATACTAAAAATCTGGACTAATTAAAAAATAAGTTTCAATTTGTTAGTGGGCATGACGTAAAACAGCGAATCAAAGAATTCAACTTTATTTATAACTAATATAGGACAATGCTGTTGATTAAACAATACTCCATTCCAGGACCTTTTGTTTTCCAAATAATTAATATTACCAATAATTGATAAGTTCCAGTTCGACGGGTTCAAACAGAAAGATTTGAAAGCAGAGAAAATTCGTCATGACCGGCTTTATCAGATGACAGTACTAATACTAAGATAAGGCTTGCGCATAGTTATATACTTTAATTCAGTCGCGGACCCGCGATATCACGGGTGTGTTCTAGTATATTATATTTTTGTAGATATGTATTATTTGGTGCATTTAACTATTTATTTTACTATTTTGTAAATAAAAATGTGGACATTAGGGTACCTGGCTATTAAACTTTGGTGTTATGGATTGAAGTTATATAATTTATTTATTTGATATTATACATAGTTTTATTGAATGTCACAAATTAGATTTATTTAGTGTCACAAATTTTAGTTTATTTATAGCTCAAGTATCGCAAATTTTAGTTTATTTATAGATTAGTCTGCATCTTGATAATTTATTTATTCTATTTATAAAAATAAGATGTCTCATATTATCTAGTATTAACCAGGTTGAATAAGTAAATGAAATCTTAGAGAAAAACAAACGTTAGTAGTCAACTTAATATTTAACTATATCAGAAATTATTTTATCTAAATCACAAACTAGATTAAAAAATGAAAATTTATGTTGTAGCTATCAGTTATTTTTACTAGAATTTCCTTTTCATCTGTTATAAAAGTGTATATTTGTTCCTTTGAATTTGTTAAAAATTCCTATTATATCCAAACTATAAAACAACTTTTCTTTAGAAAATATGTTTATGTACTTTTGACTATTAGTAATTTACTCTTAGATAAAATGAGACAACTATTTTGATGAGTTATAATGCAAAGAATTGCTTTGTTTTGTTATAGATCTGTTTAGATGTATTATAATCAAAGATTTATTGTTATGCCCCAGTTGGCACTGAAGGCCAGTATTTATAATTATACGCTATTGCAATTACCTGATGAACTAGATTACTTTCTTATCTGAAAACCTATTGATGACCAGGTCACAATCATCTGGTGATGAACATTAAATTTACAATTTTGCATTACCAAAACAACAAGATAGTCATAAATGAATAGAATTTATGTGTAGGTGAAGTTCACCAAATCACGAAAAAAACTTTACTTTCACATTTTGTGATTCATTTGTAATTTATAACATTTGTATTGAGAAAGCCCTATGCACCTTCAAATAGAGTTCTTATTTTCATTTGATTTTTACTAGACAAGAATAATTCGACATCTAAAAATTTTGTTCTATTACTTTAACAAATCCTACAAAGTATAAGAGAAAATAGATCTCTGAATTATATTGACGACTGCCAATCAAACACACCCCTCCCCTATTAATTGAAAAATAAAACTGACAAAAGAATTCATATAAATTTTAAATTGTGTCATTTTGTTATGATGAGCTGAATTCAGGATTAGTAATAATGGAAATAGTACCAAATTAGATTTATAGACCTCAACCATGGCCACCATTTTTTTATGCCCCACCTACGATAGTAGAGGGGCATTATGTTTTCTGGTCTGTGCCTCCGTTCGTCTGTGCGTCCGTCTGTTCGCTTCAGGTTAAAGTTTTTGGTTAAGGTAGTTTTTGAAGAAGTTGAAGTCCAATCAACTTGAAACTTAGTACACATGTTCCCCATGATATGATCTTTCTAATTTTAATGCCATGGTCCACTGAACATAGAAAATGATAGTGCGACGTTCAGGTTAAAGTTTTTGGTCAAGGTAGTTTTTGATGAAGTTAAAGTTACATCAACTTGAAACTTAGTACACATGTTCCCTATGATATGATTTTTCTAATTTTGATTCCAAATTAAAGTTTTGAGTTGACCCCAATTTCACGATCCACTGAACATAGAAATTGATAGTGCGAGTGGGGCATCCGTGTACTATGGACACATTCTTGTTTATTATTAATATAATTCTTTCAAACCAGATAAAAGTCTAATTGCGTTTAACGAATTATCATTATTCGATTAAAAGAAAAAGGGAAATTTAACAAAATCATATATCCGATTTATTTATTTTGATCTCACTTGATTAAAGATTGAACTCACTACTGCTACTATACAAAATTGCATATTAACCCTTTTCACAAATGAATTTCCCAAATTTGGATTTCAATGCCAAATCAATTTTTCTACAGTTTTTCACCAGATCCATGATATTTCAAAGACAGATAACAAACTTTCATTGATGTTAGGTAGTTGCTATCATGGATTTATTTGAAGATTTTTTCCATATTTTTCAAATTTAGGAACTTTTAAGTAGTTTTTCAGCAAATTTTTCAAAACACAGTATGATCTTCTTGAGCTTAAGTTTTAAACCTGAATCTTTAACTTCACAGTAAGTTCCACACCTATTAAAGCTATGCATCTCCCATTATGGACCCGATGGAATTGTAGAAATATTTTCCCATATTTCCATATACATTTTGTACTTAAATTTTCATTATAGGCTATTTTCCATTATTTGAGAAAAACTTTGCTCAACCATTCGAGTCTCAATCTATTTATGATGTTAATATTGTAAACATCATGAGAATTTATGTCTAAACACTAAGTTTTTAACAATCATGATTGTCATCTATATTTGTGTTCTCGTGCTAAATATCTAGTCAGTGTGAAATAGTTGAAATTGATACCTGATTAAGTTAGATAGTTTATATAGTCATGTCTGTCTCTATTTTGAGTTTGCAATTGAGTTTATTGAAGCTAGTAAAATTTGACATAGAATTTGAGCATAACACAACAGAAAATTTTCTGATAAGTGTGAGCATTCAAATACTTATGAAAATCAACATAAAATTGTTTTAGTAGTGTTAGTATTCTGATCTTTTATAAAATCTAATATCAGTATGATTGAGAGGAACATATAAAAAAGTTGGAGAAGTAGGAACATATCAGGAAAGTGTGAGTAGCAGGAACATATCATAAAATTTAGCAACAGTGTGAATAGTTCAAACATATCAGAAAAGTGTCAGTATTAGGATCATATCAGAAAAGTGTGAGTAGAAGAAACATTAGAAAATGTAATAAAAGTAGAAGTAGAAAAACATATCTGAAAATCTAGTAAATGTGAGCAAAAGGAGGAAAAAAAACAGAAATATGCTGAAAGGGGAGCATTTGAACACATTAGAAAATATACTGATGATGTGAGCATTAGAACACCATAGGAAATCTATGGAAAGTGTGAGCATTTGAACATAATAGAAAAGCTAGTGATAGTGTGAGCACTTGAACTCTCCAGAAAATCTACTGATAATGTGATTCAGAACACAATAGCAAATCTATGGAAAGTGTGAGCATTAGAACACATCAGAAAAGATTCAACTGATAGTCACTATGCTATAAAAAAATTCTGGGGAGAACACTATTAGTGTAAGCATAATAACACAATAGAAAATCTACTAATATTATGAGCATTAGAACACTATCTTAAATCTACTGATTGTGTGTGAGCATGAGAGGGCATTCTGTGATACAATTCTCATTCATTGATGAAGTTATGTAGCTTATTTTGTTTTATTTAGTTAAAAAAAGTAGCAACTTTCAAAAACTTTGAATGATTTATTTAAGAATTTCACTGTATGAAATATACTTAATATGTACTTAAACCTTTATTGTACGGATCTGATTTTTATTATATGATGAAAAGATAGGGTGGTACAATATTTTTTGATTGAATGCATGAAGATGATTTTATACTTGGAGCAAAAATAAAAATGGTTCAATATGAACAATTAATACTTAATGTTTTAATCAGGAACTGTAAATTCAGACGTTATTTGGTGCATTTGTTAATTGTTGATAAATGGGGAAAAAATTTAATATATTGCTACAAGATTTAATGGGGAATTCTTATTCTAAAATGTGATATTTATCCTGTCGATTTTTTTATGATAATTAGAAATCACAAAAAATCTGAATTTACAGCATTTATTAATTTTGTTGTTATATTTTTGAAATGGCATTTGTCTTTAATATTAAAGAAATTATCAAAACCAGTTTTATTCTTTTATTTTTTAATCTCAGTCGAGATTCTCCATTGCTCTTTATTTCTATAAAATAATATCATCTTCATGGATTTAAAGATTGAATCGGTTGTCCTTTCTGAATGTTTTCACTGAGTGAAAATGTTCATGAATCATTACAGCATAAACAATGCATGTGCTAACACATTTTTTTCAATTCAACATTTGAATTTTATCCAGAGCTATTTGAAAATTGCTAAGTATTTAAATCAAAATTACCAGGATGAACAGTCTTTTCTCCAAGTCAAATTAACCTGAATTCCAGCTTTGGAGTTCAATATTTGACAATTGTAGTGTTTCTTTTACATAAATTATAATAGAGTTGAAAGAAAATGTGTTGACAAATATATGGTTTATACTGTAAAGTCTGTGTAACAGTTGGTAAAAAAAAGCAGTGTTCCAGGATATACCTGATGATGAAAGAGAGGGACAAAAATTTGTCACATTTTATTTGCATGTCCTAACTGCAAAATTCTAAAGTTTTGTCTTTATTTGGAATTTGATTCTGAAATTTTCTTTAGTTGTTCTAGGTATTTTGTCAAAATTCAGACAACTTTTCATGGTGGATCTACCCTTTATGATGAGAGTTATGGTTCCACAGTACCCAATTTCTGTGCAGATATTTTTTCAATGTTATTTCTCATGACAAAATGCTGGCAATATTTCTGTTTTTCTTTGTGTTTGAGAATTTTGACAGGAATTGGTCTTCATTAGAATGTAGGACTTCAATCCTATCAGTATATATTATATACCTAAGTTTCAACACTATAGGATCTTATTCAGGGCTCTGATCTTAAATTCTTTGAAAATCAAGATATTAAAACCTGTTAATTGAAACTACAAATCTTAATTGTAAAGATTTAGGGCCTAATTAAGACCTTATTTAAAACTCCTTAGAAGTAAAAATTTTATACATAACTTATTTAAAGTTTTAGATGGTTAGCTTTGATTTGGATATTGAATTTGTCAACACCTCTGATATAAGATTTTCTTTGATAGTTATTTGGTCAAAAGAAGCCCACAGTACCAATCTATGCTTCCAACATGACTTTACTAGAACCTACAAAAGGAGCACCACCATTAATACCAGAGGTTCCTCTTGTGGACACAAATAAAGAAGTGGAGATTAAGGTTAGTGTACTCATCTCAAATTAATGAAATAAAATAAAAAGACCCAAGTAGAGGTTAAGGTCATGCATGATATTTCAATACCCTTTGCTACTGTGGATTCATTATTATTCATTGGATACCAATTTTCGATGGTTTCATGGGTACAGGTGAACCACGAATATGCAAGTGTTCAGCTATCCACGAAAATAAATGAATCCAAAGTATATCAATTCATGAGGCCATTTTGAATAGAAGAGGAAATATATATAAGCTATAGAGAACCGTGACCTTTGTCAGGATAACTAACAATCCTAGTCTGTTGAGACCAGAGTTGAACTTGCTTGCCATGAGTAGTGCCAAAAAGATGTAGGGTATATATAGGTGTTACAGCAACAAAACAAAGCCAGTGTTATAAAAAAATAAACATAAGATGGTACTTGGATTAAAAAAAATAGTTCTACATTTTTAGAGACCTTTGCTGCTTAGTGTTCTAGGTAGCCCAGGATGCTTCCAATTATCAAGTAGATCAAAATAAATTTGTTCATATTCAGTCCTCTTGTCATTAATGAGACCAAAAGCACAATTATTGTTGTACAAACTTGTTGAATTTGCACAAAGGAAATATAACAAGTAACTGTACAATTCACTTCATTGTGTCACCTTCTTGCTTGAGTTGTTTGTTAACAAATATGACCATATGCATCCTGTTATTCAGTTTTGTGATAAGGGGTTTGTAATTTATGTGCTTATTACCCTAAGCATGTGTTTCCTCCTCAAATAAAAGTGACAAACATGAACTTGTTCAAAGATTAAAAAAATGACAATAAACCCTCAAAGTTAACAATTTATTGAAATCCTGTCTATTCTTAGGAGCTGAGTGGTGTGGTTTTTTTTCTTAACCTTTTTGTACTTTACTCAATTTTAGCAGCTTGGAGGGTGCTTTGGATATGTCTTAGGTCAAAAGTATTGAACTATCCAAAATTCTTATTCTTTCATATATAACACATAAGAAATTTAAAATTCTACTGGAGTTATTTCGTGTGCATATTGAATGATTTTTTTTCATTAAATACAAAAATAACTTGCAGTTTCAATCAATAATTATAAAACAAACAGTATTTATGATTTATATTTTAGCATGAAAAACATCATGGCTATATAGGAAAAAATTTGTTTACTTTCAATATTGTATACAAATAATGATTTCTAAGTAATAAAATGTCATACAAATATTTTATAACCATTTATTATTTCTTTAAATTTGCAGGATTTGCCACCAGTTCAGTTTGATTGGACATCTAGTGGTTTAACGAATCCTCTAGAAGGTAAGACATAGAGGTCACATGATCAAAGTCAAATTTCATCTTACACTTCTCAATTTATTTTGTTTCGATTGGATATCATACTTATTGACTTGTCATTCACACTACGAAAGTCATGGTTACTTATGAGGATAAATGCACAACTTGTTAATGACAGAATGCACATGTGTTAGGTAACTTGAGAATTCACAGGTGAATGGAAGATTTTTCTACTAGCAAATTTGGACAAAGAGATTATGACGCACAAATTTTATTGTATAAAAGGAAAATGTACTTTTAATGCTTATGTTAATTTACAAAGGCAAAATTGAATATTCTGTGAAACTTCAAACCTTGAAAAAAAGAGGTTGATAATTAAAACATGGAAGTCACAAAGTGAGCAATAAAATCATGGCATAAATACAAAAAAACTCGAGAGTAGACAACAGTTTAAAAAACACTACCTATAAAACTGAAAACTGATCGACATCAACTCCATCAAAAACCAGGGTAAGATCAGGTTCTCCAGAAGTGGAATCATATGTTGCTCCACATGTGGTGTCCTTCATGTTGTTCAAAGTTCCCCCAAGGGTGACTGGGGAATAGAAATATGGTCACTTGGTCTTCTCCCGACCGGCAGTAATACGCTTGTCGAAGTGGGGCGTCCGTTTGGCTGTGCGGGATGTATCAAGTTCGCAGTCACGTCAGGTCAGAAGGGGGACGTTAAGTCTGATGCCTCGTGTAAAGAGAGTGCCACGCTCTTTGCACGTTAAGAACCCTTGCAACAACTCTTTTGAGGGGTCCGTAGGTGGCCTGTTGTAAGGCAAAATTTCTGTCCCTATCCAAGATACCCTCATTTTCCAGTGGCAGTCCAAATTTCCCCGACCATCATCCCAGATGGCCTCTATCATATCAACCTACCTATTGTATTTATTGTGAACTTGTTCTCGTCCTGAATATGCATGAAATATTTGCCACTGGACGTTAAGCAACCAACAATCAATCAAAATCAATTGTTCAAAGATAGTGCAAATAACTTATAAGGTGTTTTCAAAGTGTGAACAAATACAAAAATGTTGTACAATTATTGTTTGTGGATACAGTGTTTTCTAAAAGTTGACATGTATTGATTTTTCCTTTCAGTAAACAATAAACATCAGCATCTGGATTTCCTCAATATAGATGATTCTGAACTTACAGCCAAAAAAGGTATGTGCTCTTTTAAACATAAGCAGTTGCAGTACACCATTGTATGTAAGATATTTAAAACAAGACAACTTTATATCGCCTTTCATAAATTTACAGATGTTCTGTTGAGCTAATTAAATCATTGTTTTACAGTTTCAAGTTTCAGACAATATAAAAATGTTCATTCTTTAACATGATATTTAAAACCTTCAACAATAATTTAAAGAAGAATTTAGAAAATGGCAAGGACATTTTATGAAAATTAGAAACCATATCTTAAAATATTATATTTGAGAGAATAGATTTCTAAAGAGGGAGAAATTTTACTTAAATTGTTTTTAAGAAACACATTAATTTCTATTATTTCAATTATTGTGACAACTTCTACTTGGTACTGCTACTGTGCCTTACACATACTTTCACAAGTTAAAGTGTGGAAAAATCAATCTGTATTTAATTTCAATTTCGAGCTTTTTTGCATAAATTTACATCATTGTTGATAATGAAATAGTTTAGAAATACAAAAAATATGAAAAGTATTTGAAAAATGTCAGTATTGTAGTTTCTTGAACTGAAAGGAGTATGTTCGATAAGGTCCTAAAATGGCCCCCTTTTTTAGCGTAAATTTCAAATTGGAATTTATTGACCAATATCACGATAAATTATAGCTAATACATTGACTAGATAGGATATAAGCCATTTTGTTGAAAATTTACGTTTCTGCGTTTCATTATGACGTCACAAGTTATACTCTTATTGATTTTTCATGAAAAAATCAATGAAAATGGGTAAATTTTCAAAGATTATTTGACAGGAAACATAGAGCGCATACGTCGACAACAAAGATCTTTTAAAATAATGTTTGTGAAGACATTTAACATGTCTTATTTGAATATTAAGCTTGTCGACGCATGCGCTCTATGTTTCCTGGTCCTTTATTTGGTTGAAATCCAGCTGATTTTGTCAAATTTCACCAAAATCCCTTATCTTGACCTTTTTGGGATGAAAAAATCAACGTGTTAGAATTAAACTTTGACAAAAACAGCTCTGTTTAACTTTCTCACATGTCTTTAAGGCAACTTAAAACAATTAGTGTCTTTAAGGCAACTTAAAACAATTAGTGTCTTGTAACCATGAACTTTATAATTGGGGCCAAATATGGCACTTACCGAACTTACTCCTTTATATGCCAAAGACTAAGAGGATATTTTAAATTTGTATTTAAATCTGTATTAGACAAATGGGATTGGGGTAACTATTATATGTTGTGTCCTTATCAAATGTTGTTTAATTATCTGTTCAGTTTTAGATAAAATTAATGTATAAGAACAGTTATTTAAATTTGTGTATTTTCCATAGTTTAGTATTAATGTTTGAAATAAGTTTATTTTTGGTTTTATGTTTCTTCCACAGAAAGTAGACCCATATCACTTGAAAATTTCACTGTTCAGTTTTGTTAAATGCCTTCCATATATGTTGTCTTCTAAGAACAATTGTAATGTTTGTTTTTGTCTGTAATGTAGTTATTTTTGTACTTTTAGTAAGTTCTGTAAAAAAAAATCTAATATGCTACATTATTAATGAGTGATCTAGAAGCAGGAATAACGGAAGATATGAGGTATATGTCATAAATACAGCAACCTAAAGATATAAATTACTAAAATACATCTAGATGGCATCATAGTCTTCAACAATGGTCAAATGTTCATAGTTATATACATTATGTCAAACCCTAGATCATTTTAAGTCTAAAAAACTTATATTGAATTACACTAAAACTGTCAAATATTTGTTTGCTATGAATATTGATTGTCCTTTTGGTATCTAACATCTCTTTTGATACAGAAAATTCAGAAATAAATAATTATTTTTATCTTTTCCAGCTTTTGATGCAGATTTGATACATGGACAGAAACCAGCAATGCAACCATTACAGAATATTCTTGCCAATTTGAAAGTGACTAAGAAAACAAGACTGGAAGATCTTAGTAATGAAGCTGGTCGAGTTATAAGTCACCTTCCAAACTTATCGTTTATGAAAGCTAAAGTTTTAATGTTTCCACTCAAAACAGAATGACATGTGATACGGAAGTGTCAACAGAAAGCTATATTGTGATAAACAGTGCTTGTTTGTTTTACTGCCAATATTATGAATTTTCTTTCCAAATTTTTCACTATCCACATAAATTTGCTTCTTGTTTAAAAGAACTATTGATTCAGAAATTTTTGTCTGCATTTATTACTGCGATTGTTGAATTTTTGACATGCATGTAACAATTAAAGATTATTGCAATCTCAGGAAATGGTGAATACAAACATTTTTGGGGAATTTGAATCATGAGTTTTTATTTTTGTAAAACGATTTAAATCCTGTCACAATTTTGGCACATTATAAACATGCAATAATTTCTAAATATTATTACATGATTTTTATGAGAACAAATCTTTTCCTATTTATACACATGTTTCACCAAAATATTTATTGGGCAATAAAGTATCTTCAGATGAGCACTTAAATGTAACTGAAAAAATTATTTTAAGAATATATATTAGTGAAAAAAATGTTGTACTAATTAATTGTATTGATATGATTCCAATATGTATATATATATTTCTGAGAAATGTTTTTAAATTTCAATATCATTATTAACAAACATGTGTAGTTTTATGTATTTGACATAAACTCAATTCCAGCCATTTGTTATTATCATTTTGTTTTTAATATGTGTAATTTGGGAGAATTTAAACCTTACAATTAATTATCGTACTTGGGAGAATTTGAATTGGTAGAGAAATATTGGTGCAAATTGTTAAAATATCCTGGTGTATATTATGTATTTTGTGTTCATTTGTGTATTTTGTTATTTGTTGTTTACACCTGTTTAAAGTTGTAATACAACAAAGTCATGTAATTAATTTATCATGCAGAAAATATGAATAATTACTAATGTAGGACATCATTATTTGTCAATAATAGTGTGCAAGCTTCTTTTTTTTAATTACACAAAATAAACATATTAAATGATAACAAATATTAGCCAATAATTTGCATGAAATTGCTCTGACATCTTATAGTAAACTTATTAAAAAATAAAAAGTATTTTTTGTTAGCTATAAAGTTTGTTTAAAACAGGAATTTATGATGTTTTCATTTATCCATTCTTGTGAAAAATAAGTTAAATTCATGGTTAATCATTTAAAAATGCTGCATTCCTGGATTCTTGCTCAGATGTTGATCTCAGAGGAACTATTACATATTAACCACCAATACTGTTTTCATAAATAAAATACTTAAATATCTTGTATAGAGATTTAGGTTTCTGGGGATATATTTAAAAAAAAAAATCTATTGAACTGATTTCTTCAGAATAACTCAAGATTGTTATTGTTGTTTTGTTTAAAATTGCTAGATTTTGTTGGAAATTTTTCTATGAAACGAGTGTAGGAAAATTAAACTTCAACTTTGTTTATTTCACTAAAAGTGATAGTAATAGTTCAGAATTATATATTTTTTTACACAAACTTTTTAAGAAGATTATTTTCTACACAAAATTCAGATTACCCGAAAATCATTTTCTGATCATGTTTTTGACTTACATAGATATAAGATCTTTAAATTATGCTATAAATAAATGTCTTGACTTTTTTTCCTATGAAGTAAAGGAAAATGATTAAAAGTAAGAAAAACATGTTGAATACCAAGAATTTTAAATGAATTTGTAAATTACAAAATTTTTGGAATAAATAGTTATCTCCCTTCAGTGGTCTGCAACAATTTATTTTTATTAAAAAAAAAATGGCTGTATTATTTTTCTCATGGCTAAGGTAAAATAATTCTGTATATCCTTTGTGTTTTCAGAAAATTGATTTTAAAATTATATAATTTAATTTTGGATGTAACGCATCTTCTGATTGGCTGACATTATTTTGTTATCAGCCAATAGACATAATTTAGTCATGTGACCGTGATGTCATCAACGTTTTTTCATGGTTTAAGATTTAAAATGGAATTTAGAATTAAGTTATAAGAAATGACTGTAATATTTTTTCTGTCTATTCGAAATAACATA
Source organism: Mytilus edulis (assembly GCA_019925275.1). Lineage (NCBI taxonomy): Eukaryota > Metazoa > Mollusca > Bivalvia > Mytilida > Mytilidae > Mytilus > Mytilus edulis. The sequence continues at coordinate 92,035,946 of CM034350.1, read as the reverse complement.
AAAAATGTGGTGCACACTGTTAAATAACCAGCTTCTCGCGTTATTCAGTGTGCACCAATTTTTTATGTTATTTCTTCATAGACAGAAAAAAGTATAACAGTCATTCCTTAATTATGTGAGCTCAACCCGATATCCTTGTTTTGATTTTGTTTTACATGTATAGAAAGTATTAGTTTAGCTTTTAATGTTAATGATGTATATACTGTTGTAGTAATAATTTATTCATGGTCATTATAGTGTCACAAAATTCAATTGTCTCCGGTTCCCTGTAATCATTTCTTCATTATTTTATTGTCTTTAAAATGTACTTTTTTGATTGAGTTAAGTCTGCCAATTGATATTTTATCGTATGTTTTTCTTTGTTGTGATGTTATGCTATTGTTTCAGAAAAAGGGAGAAGGTTTGGATCCATTAAAACGTTTAATCCCGCTGCAAATGTTTGCACCTGTCCTAAGTCAGGAATCTGATGTACAGTAGTTGTCGTTTGTTTATGTAATATATACGTGTTTCTCGTTTCTCGTTTTGTTTATATAGATTAGACCGTTGGTTTTCCCGTTTGAATGGTTTTACACTAGTAATTTTGGGGCCCTTTATAGCTTGTTGTTCGGTGTGAGCTAAGGCTCCGTGTTGAAGGCCGTACTTTAACCTATAATGGTTTACTTTTTAAATTGTTATTTGTATGGAGAGTTGTCTCATTGGCACTCACACCACATCTTCCTATATCTATTAAACTGTAAAATGGTTTATAATCACCGAGTTAAAATTTCAAGATTTCTTGAGAAAATATGTTAATTTTCCTATTTGTTCTTAAAGATCATATTCATTAGGGAAATTGATTTTGCAATTTTACCATTAATTTAAAATTACTAAAAATATACCTGTGCAACAATTTGCCACTCTGCATTACTCATGTCCCTGTTAAATTATTTGTGTAATTCTGGTTAGCAGGATCATGTCTTCTGATAGAATAAAAATACTGCTCTCTCTGGTCAGGGATGAATCTTTACTAGAAGAGTACTGGTTTTTGTTTTTACAGATATTGGCAAAAATGTCAACTTAGGATATGATATAAAGAAGCTAAGTCTGACCTTGATGTCATATAAAAGAAATTCATGGCCTTGATATTGTTTGCATCTGTAAAGCATATAATTCTTAAGAAGAAATAATCATGTTCTGCAAGATTTATATTCACTTATCAAATTTCTATCATGTTTAAATCAAAATTCCTTCATACCCTGATATAACTCATAACTTCAGGGTATGAAAAGTCATAATTTTAATGCTGTGCTTAATTATTTTATTTGGTTTCCAGTGGTGACATCTGCAAGATGGGGGCAACATTCTGATAGCATATTTAGACTAAATCATGCAAGTGCTAGACTAATTTTATATTTATTTATATATGCATGCTACATTGGAAATGATCTCAAAAGTTTTTTGGGGCAGTACCAGAAAATATAACGTGTGGATAAAAACTGGTACAGATTTTAAGGGTATCAATCATAAAGTCGTTTAGGTGAATTCAGTTGGAGTAAGATTGAAAATATGAAAAAATAAAGGGTTTTCTTTTGTTAGATATTATAATAATTCATTTTGATAAAGTGATTTGAAAATTTTTACAAGATAAGTCATTTTAGATGGGGTTGTATGACCCCAAGCCAGCTCAAATCAATGATTTCAGAAATGATACTTCAGACTTCCCTGCCAAGAAACCCGACATTTAAAAGAAAAAACAAACTTCTAAGTAAAATGAAATGTTTCCCTGTCGTCTGCTTGCTGCTACCTTGAAATATTTCTTCCAATTCATTTAATTTTGTCAAATTTTCAACATTTGAAGTTAAATTTATTTTCCTGGATACCAATTATCTTTGTATGAGAAAAATTGTGTTTTCAATGGATATGCGATTTTGTTACTTTTGCCAAAACCTCCATTCTAACCAAAGAAAATTTTTACTTTGTTGATTTATTAAATTTTACGGTTCTCCAATACCCATGAAATCTCAGATAATCAGTTTTCCAACAAATAGTTATGAATTCACAGTAATCAACATTCTTCCCATTCAACTCAAATGTTTCAGAAGTTATAGCCTTAATAATGACATTTTGTTTTCTCTTATAATCATGAGAACTCAAACAGATCTGTAAATTTTGAAGGTTGTGGATGCTTGCATTATCAGTTATATTGCATATCTAGTTCTACTTTTCATTATACACCATTTATATTTTAAGTGATGTGTGCACTATTAATTTATTGATATGTATTTTTTTGCTGCTTGTATTTAGCTTCCATCTACTAATTACAGAGGCATTAATTTGGGTAATAGCAGTTACTCTTCTATAAGGGAACACTGCTCCTGAAAGTCTCCTTTAATTTTTGCTATGCGTTTGTTAAAATATTATAAAAAGCATGTTATATATACTTTTTTGAAACTTAGTTTCAGTGTGAATATATATTTCTGTAGAACAACAACTGGCATACACTGTGCATGTTATTTTCATGGTTACAAATTTTTTGAAGATCAATGAAAAAATGTATTCTTGTGGATACTGACTTGATTTCATGGTTTTAACAAATTCTACTTTCAATCCTATAGAAAGATTGCAGTTTGTTGCAATCTTTAATATGTACCATGTTCATCCATACCTAAGTTAGTATCCAATGAATAATAATGAATTCCATAGTACAAAATAATTTTGTCAAAAGAAATAATATATAACATATCTATGAAGGAGACAAGCTAACCTGCCCATAATATATTATTTTCTTTTGATCTTAAATAATCTTGTTAGTTTATTAACAATAGTTTCCCAGAAGATCAGTTATCCTAAAAATAAAGACGCATAAAAACTAATTAAAGTCAGTTTGTTTTCCTGCACTGGTCTACTTTAATTACCCTTAGGAACACAAATGCAGCTTTCTTCTGATTAAAGTGCACACAAATTTAATTTGAGCAGAGTTGATCAAAAGTGGGACTTTAAATTTTAGATTCGTAATTTATAGTAGGGCCTGAGGTTGCTAATGCACTTTTATTTTATTTACATTAAAATGGCAGGGAATGATTATAATTTATAAACTATGGATAACACATTAATCTCCTGTTTCTGAAATGCATTGAAAACAAAAAAGAAATAGACAGCCAGTATGATAGATCCTACCAGACTTGCTAGCAATAGATTATTTTGTTAGAAATTTTATATTTTCTGTGAAACCTAATCACCAAAAATAAATATTTATGAAAAATTTCTAAATGACAAATTTAGGACTCAAGTTTTATTGGATAATAATAACAAATTTAAGACTCCAAGTTTTATTTGATAATTATTAATGAACATCAGTTAAACAAATATCAATCCCTTTAAATAGAAACGTCCTTAAGTTTGATGGTATAAATAGAGTAAATTTACAGCATTTCATATAGTTATGTTTCTCCAGTTTGGAAACTTTCTCCTTATCACTATTATTACTTTTTTGACGAGGAATCTTAAGACTTTTAAAAATACTATTGATTTCATGGGTACCAATTTTCGTGGATTGAGGAAGACTTACATTTTCATAGATCTTTAATTTTATGGTTTTGCCAAAGTCCATATACAAGACAATGGAAAATTTATAATTTGTTGATTCATCTGTTCCAACAAATTCAACAAAATTGGTATCCAACGAATAATACTGATATTTAAAGTCAGTGTTCAAGCATTTAATCCAAAAATGTAACAGACAAAGAATGCCTACCAAGTAACATTACAATCTGATGATGAATTGCTCAGATTATTTGCCAATAGACATACATAGAATATGATGTGTAATTTCTCGTCAGTAGATTCAAAATAGATTCTAAATCTTAGCATCAATCATCTATGTATAACAAAGGATAATTGTTAAGTTTTGTTGACGTTTTAATTATTTGTACATTCCATTTGTTTATTTATTGTGTAATGGTATCATGTTACTAAAAGTGCAATTTATAGAGGATTAGTCATATATGTATACAGAAAAATAAAAAATAGCAGATGATAGTTTGTGTTTGTCTTTTGATAGTCACATGTTGTATTATTCAAAGTTTAATATGTCTAATTGCCCTTTAGATAGATATAGGAAGATGTGGTATGAGTGCCAATGAGACAACTCTCCATCCAAGTAACAATTTATAAAGGTAAACCATTATAGGTCAAGGTACGGCCTTCATCATGGAGCCTTGGCTACACTGAACAGCAAGCTATAAAGGGCCTCAAAAATTACTAGTGTAACACCATTCAAATAGGAAAACCAATGGTCTTATCTATTTAAATACGATAAATTTATACTGATTTTGGTTTTATTTCAATTTTGTAGAAATGGTAAAATGGATGATAATATCTTCAAAGCACAACGCATTGAAATGATAATCTTCATGAGAATGTGCATCTGAAGGATTACACATTTTGATGCTAACGTTTATCTTGTGAACAAAAACATGAGAAAGCTGGCTCTGTGTGAGGTTTGCCAAATGACTTTAAGCTCACCATCAATTTAGAATTTCTGTCTTATCTCTGCTTCAGTAGAGTAGTGTTCCATTGTCAGAACTTGAACATAAAACTTGACTAAAAAACCAAACCTAGGTAGGCATCACAAGAAGTAAAGTAATCTAGATAAAAAGGTGAGAACTGGACTATTTTCTACTCTAAACCAATTGTCATGTAAATTTGATTCATGGCTAAGGAATATCTATTTCCCAAATGGTCATAGCCCCAATTCTAGATTTTGTTCCATATTTATGACAGTACTGAATATTAACTAATCTATGAAATTTAAACACAAGGTTTATAGACCCTTTATAACCACATTAGAAATGAATATAAATTCAAATCATAAAACCAATTCTTTTACTACAGTTATTCTGTCAGAAACCTATTATGTGTCAAATATTTAATTACAATCCAAATTCAGACCTATATGTAGCGCGAATATTGTGTCCATTTTTGCCCCAACTGTTTATGGTTGGACCTATGCGGTCGTATCTAGCTGCGCTCGACAAAGCAATCAATTTTTTGAACACCCGTAAAAAGTAGACAATAAAAAACGTCATGAACATATACAATAGTGAAGATTGAAAAATTAAAACAAAATTAAAAACAAAATTAAAAAAAACGTCTATAGCTACATGTAAATTGCCCACTCCGCTATACCAATTACTTCTCGGTGGTAAAACAAATACGTACTACTTCACTTAAAGACGGGTATAGGAATTCCATATCAAGTAAACCTAAATGGTGCCACATATTGATCTTGACCTATGCTTATGAAGGACTGAAATCCCCGTGTATTTTTTTTTTTTGTGAATTTTAATATCTTAAGTTTCGTAACATATAAAACCATGGCTTTGAACGTCAATCTCCGGCAAGTTTTTATGATAGCTGAAGTAATACTTTCAAGTCAAAATCAACTAAGCAGGAGAGACATTTTAGCGTTTGCACTCTGTATAGTTTATCATGTTAGTTTATTGCCTAATTGGCGTGAACTACTGACGAATGCCATCTACTTAAACTCACATTTGTTTTTGCGACGAAAAGACGATTTGCAATACCACTCCTCTCTCCCCTAATGGTAATTGTGACTTGAACTTATAACAGCCTAATAAAATGTAAATGAAGACATTTAAAAAAAAATGTTGCTTCCTAACTGTTGCTGGCAAAGCTTTGTTTCTCATTTGCATACTAATAAAACAAATAGGTTTTAAATTAATAAAAGTGGTACTTTCAGCATCCGTGAGTAATGTCCGACCCATTTTAATTGTTTTATCTAAGTGCTAAAATATGTTAGCAAGTTCAGTATTACGCTAATCTAACGACAATGAAATCTTTACAAATCGCTCTATAACAGCTGGTCTTTTCTTTTAGTCCTAGCAACGAACAATGAAGACTAGAAATGCTACATATAGAC
>CM034350.1:91813991-92029926 GCA_019925275.1 Mytilus edulis | reverse complement strand
CTCCTACAGTCTTTAAACAAAAATACATAGCTAGCCCCCCCCCCCCCCCCCCCTCTCCACATTTCCCCCTCTAAGTCCAGATACATGTTATCAAGACATTCGCTTGTGCTACATGTATATTATTTTTTACTTTTCTTGATCCTCAGAGACGTTGCAGGAGGGCAAACATGAAAAAGAATAAAAAGCCTTCCAGGACGTTTTAATTATTTGAACTATAAGCCACCTCTTTTTCTGCTACATGAAGAAAAACAAATCACTTAATTACAACAGCAGAACCAGAGACCCCGTGACAAGTAGAGACATAAGCTGTTATACTCCGGAACTAGTTCTTTAATAAAGACAATTCAGGATAAATTGGAACCAGTTACTAACCCATGTTACAACAATAGTCCTATGACATAGGACTTCACTGTATGAGGCGTGAACTTCATATTTAATACTATCTATAATATGTGTTCTCATGTATTATGCCGCAAGTCATTTTACATTTAGGATTGGTTGCTGAGCTTTTTTTACTGTTCTCATCTCCAAATCCCTTAAATAGACTTTTTTCAAGCCCCTCAGTAGTTCAATAATTACTATATGCCATTGCTTAAATAAGTATGCAGAGCATATTTCAAAACATATTTTATCTTAAGGACTTTTAAATGATTTACTTTACAATACTGCATTGGGAAAGTTTATTTTGTGATACAGTATATAATATAATTAGGTATCCAACAAATCATATGATTGTACGTTTAGCTATTATCTAGACCCGTACGAAATGTATATAATAAGACACATATAACAGGGGCGGATAAAAAAAAACCTCGGTGTCTTAGGGGGGAGGGGGGGAGGTTCGAATTTAGATATTTGTATAGAGATGTATATATGCGAGTATTGGCAGTAATGGTTATGATGTGAGTGTGAGGGGAGGGTTTCAGATCAAAGATCGTTTCTATAATTCTATATCTTTTAGTTTTTACCATTTCACTCTATTCTTTATCCTGTGATCTCTATTATATTTGTCCTTAATATGCGTGACATATTTGCCACTGGACATAAGACAACCAAAAATCAATCAACTTATTCTGTATATTTCATCATTTCTTTTTTATGTTATCTATAGGTTTGGTCCCTCCCCTTATCTATGTTTTGTTTATATATTTGATAATGCCATTTTTTTTGGGGGGAAAGGTAGGGGCAAGGCGTTTTAAAAACATATTAATGGGTCGCGTTTTTTTTTTTTTTGTTCTTTGGAAGTGAGCCAGAAGAAGTCTACTTCTGTTTTTTTGCATTTGAAAGATCTTCTGGCTCTCTTTCACCTCTTCTTTTTGATAGGTTATTGAGACGGCAGAGGTACATAACAAACATGGCGTCGTTTAGTCTAAATGAAATTAATAAATTTATGAATGCAGATATATTAGAATGTGAGCTTTTTTTATAAACGTTTTTTATGGTATGACAGTAGGACGATAAGCTGGATAAATATAAGAACTACACGGACAATAACTATTAAGGGACAATTATTTGATATTCTAGGGAAGGGTTTTTGATTGATTATTGTTTAACGCTACTTTCAACACTATTAGGCTATTCCGTGGTGGTCAGTTTAAATTTATAAATGAAGGATGGGGAAGGGAAAAGAAGGGAAGGCATTATTATTCATTTCAATCTGTCGCTAATCATGCCTATTTTTCAGCTCTTACCAGGCAACCATATTCATATATGAAATCCTTCTGTCCCTTACCCGAACAAATACATCAATATAAAATGGCTCTTATTCAACACAAGTTTAAATTGATTGATTGTATGTTGCTAATTTTAACACCCAGTGACAAATATTTCATGCTTGTTCATGAAAACACGAGTTTAGAAGTCAGGTATATAATATAAAAACGAAGAGATGGAATGTGATTGCAAATAAGGCAACTATCCACCGGAGTTCAAATATGAAGTGGATGTAAGCAGTTATAGAAAATCGTAAGGCCTTCAACAATGACAAAAACCTGATACTGTAAAGTCGTCTATAAAAGGCCCGACATGAAAATGTAAACAATTCAAACAAAAAAACTAACAGCCTAATTATACATAACAAAACAATTTACAAAATATCAAATATGAGTCGAGACATGAACCAACGACGACCACTAAACTACAGGCTCCTGACCTTGGACAGGTAGAAACGAAGATGTGGTATGATTGCAAATGAGACAACTCTCCACAAGAGACCAAATGACACAGAAATCAACAGCTATAAGTCACCGTACGGTATTCGACAGTAAGCTAAGCATACATCGCATAGTCAGTTATAATGGGCCCCGAAATCACAAATGTAAAACAATTCAATTGGAGAAAACTAACGGCCGAATTTATGTACAAAAAAATGAACGAACACAAATATGTATAACAAAGCAACAAACGGCAACCACTGAAATACAGTCTCCTGACTTGGGACAAGCACATACATACAGAATGTGGCGGGGTTAAACATGTTAGCGGGATCCCAAATCCACCCCCTAATCTGGGACAGCGGTGTAACAGTACAACATGTTTGTGAGCACTCAATCCATCCCGAATCTGGGACAGTGGTGTAACAGTACAATAAAATAGCAACCTGTACAATCAGTTGCAATTAGATTAACTCAAAAGATCGAAACGAGACACACACAAACAAATGAGTTTTAAGACAATAGAAAAAGCACCACATAAGAGTATTTGCAATTACTGGAAATTTGCTCAAAGCTAATAACACCTAGAACTGAAATAAGTCTTGTTCTTCCAGATTAAGTTATCAAACAGTACACAACGCGCCGCAAAGGATTTTTAAAAAAAAGAAAACAGTCTGATAAACGTCTAGTTTACGTTGTATATAGATATAAGAAGATGTGGTATGAGACAACTCTTCATCCAAGTTAAAATTTGTAAATGTAAACCACTAAAGATTAAAGTACGGTCTTCAACACGGAGCCTTGGCTCAAACCGAACAAAAAGCTATAAAGGACCTAAAAAATTACTAGTGTAAAACCATTTAAAGTCTAATCTATTTAAAAAAAGGTATACTTGCATATATATATATCTATATACAATGGAAGTTTTTGAAAAGTGGCCCGAACATTGTGACCATCGAAAATTTTGCAAAAGAAATACAAGTTGGGATTCAATTTTAATAAGACAGCACGAACGCCAGATTAAGTTAGAGGGGCGATATTCTGAGGCGTTTTTATAATTATTGGTCACCCGTGTTTAGAAAGAAAGGGGAGAAAACGTCAAAGAATTTCCCATAATGCAATTATTGCATATAAATAAAAAAAACTATTATACCAATTGAATAAAAAACATTGCATGTAAATTATTTATACCAATTGAATAAAAATTATTGCATTTGAATGAAAATTATACCATTTGAATGAAAAATTATACCATTTGAATGAAAAATTATACCATTTGAATGAAAAATTATACCATTTGAATAAAAAATATTGCATTTAAATGAAAAAATATACCATTTAAATGAAAAATTATACCATTTATATACAAAATATTGCATCTTAATGAAAAAATATACCATTCAAATGAAAAAATGTTGCATTCAAATGAAGAAATATACCAATTAAAGATAAAATATTGCATTTAAATGAAAAATATCGAATTTTTGCAACCAATACCATGCCATACGTTGATAAATTTAGAAACTATAAGAAAACCAATAGTTCAACTTCCTGAGTCAGATCAGGAACACATATATATTAATATATACTGTTCCCATATCAGATTTTATCACCTTAGTTGAATTCGGCTAGTACTCTCTGTGTTCTAACTAGTCATACAACAACTCCTGACGTTTTTATAGTTATTATCCATGTGTTTCAAAATTTAAGTTTGAGCATGTCTGGTGAAGATAAAACTAGAAAAGTATCATCGGACGCACGAAATTCATAAAGTGATGTCTTCATTTCAATAAGGTGTTAAAAAAATTTGCTTAGAAACTCAATATTACTCCCAAAACACTTACAAAAGAAGAAATTTCTTCACTCTACTGGATACCCAAATAACAACCAACGTTATATTTCCTGAGTCTTCACAATGCTCCACGAAACCTAATTCCATATCATTAACTTCTATATAATACCAATAAAAAATCATCTTGGTATTTTCTGGGTATTTTTTTTGTCTCTTGGAGGATTCAAGACTACTGACAGATGCCATTTGGTAGCAATTCAATCCCTAATGAGTATTTTCTAAAAGGATTCTTTCCTTATTGTGCTGTTACATGATCTTCGTGTAGGCCTACATGCTGAGCCAATATCGAAAGATTTGTCTCATATTTCTTGTGATTCTATCTGGCAGTCAACATTATGTCTTAATCTGTAATGTTTTGCAATGTTCAAAACCGCTCTATATAACTACCCCAGTGTTTATGTTATTCAAAGAATTATGACGAATATAGTCCCTAGTGTTGACAGTTGGTTACTTGCCATTAATTTTTATACCCCTTCCAAATTTATTTCTCCATGTTTAATGCCTCAAATTGCAAGTAGGGGGGTGAAATTACACTGTAAAAAAATTTGGGTCCAGAATTTTAAAGGAAAGTAGTGATTTGGTCCAGCTGAAAAAGGTTGAAAATTAGTACTTCGGAAGCTGTCAAAAGATTTCAAGACGCCCTAAACATAAAATTGTCCATATTTTGAGTTAGACTGAGGCGATGAAGTTTTCTATAATTTTGATATAATTTGTCCCAAAAGTAGTACAACACACTGTAAAAGTTTCTTTGAGAAAGCGCAGGTGGGATTTTTTTTATTTTCATTTATGTTCTAAAAGAAATTCACTACGAAATAATTGTGTTCTCGGACCAGTTGTCTCGTTGTGATAGTTTAGTGTTGTTTTCGAGTGCGTTGTAGTCTATTACCTTTTTAACTTTATTTGTAAAACTAAGATATTCTGTTTTTACCGGAAGTAAGCAAATAAATGGATTGTGGGGGAATAAAAAGTGTCAGAATATCTTTTTTGATGACAAACCACAACTGTTTCAAGCTGTTCTAGTGTTTTTGAGTCAGAAATTGGGACAGATTCTATCTGATATAAGCACTGACATAAGTTTTCTGTAAGTGTGTGTCATTAAATGTCCAAAGACCTGATTTTTATAGACTAAAATCGTAAATATGTCATGCCACAGGTGTGTCGGAAATAACTTTTGCATACAAAAATACCTTATCTTGGAAATATGGGACACGAAACATACAATATAGCAACCGTTTCCTCAGTAGTAATAGGTGCTCCGACCGACAATTTCTTACAATGACAGGGAATTTATTTGCCTGGGTTGGAGAAGATCCTCATTCAATGGGTATTTCCCAATTTAACAGGTTGGGAACAAACCCCCTGGATGGTGATTATACCTGTATAGAGGGATAATCCTTCTTTAGAGGGATAAAATTATCCCTCTATAGAGGGGTATTTTTGTTTGCACTGGATTTAAAGCAAATTAGGGCAGAATGGCATTTTCTAGTTATATTGGCTATAATCTCTAGCATTATATGCATCAACATATGCACTTTACTAAAAATTAGGATAACCAGTTTTCTGCTAAAGTGACAAAACTTGCAATCTATTGTATACCTATCTGAACACCTGATCAAGAACAAAAGGAATAGTTGACCTTTAAATTTCATGTTAAATCTAACAATAGAAATTCTGTTCAGTGAGGCATAAGTGAGTAGAATTTACCTGATCATCACAGCTTTCAATCATGGTGAACAATAGATTTTATATTTAGTCAGATAAGCATCAAACTGGGCATGTGCATATTAAATTAAGTACATCAATTGGTGCATCAACTGTTCCAGGTTACTGCCATAATAAGTAGAGAATGCCATTCTGCCCTATTTTGATTTAAATCCAGTCTAAACAAAAATACCCCTCTATAGAGGGATAAATTTACCCCTCTATAGAAGGATTATCCCTCTATACAGGTATAATCACCATATAGAGGGTTTGTTCCCAACCTGTTTAATATGCTTTTATACCTAATTTTAATATCCTCTTCCATTTGATTATTTATTTATAATCCATGTGTCGTGTATTTGATCTAGGTGTTCATCTGTCAAAATCAAGCATGACAAATTGACATCAAATTTTGTTGCTTCTGTTCATTAATACCCATAATTTGGCATTGTGATGTCAGACAAAGGAGACTAATGGCATCACATAAATGTAGTCATGAGTGGGTCTCATTGCTATTTGGGTCTTAGCATGACGCAGATTTGCTGATTTTTTATAAGTGTGACACGTGAAATACAAATTATTGTGTCATGAAAACGGGAAATGAAGTCTAGCGGGACATGGGAAATTACAAAAAATGAGAATTTCTTACGTAGATAGTGTAATCGGGATACGGGAAACTGACAAAACAGTAAGTGGGATCCAGGATAAGAACCCCCCCAAATGAGACCCCCTCATGACAGTAGTGCACAAATTGATAAAAAACACATATTTTTGCTAATCACTAAAAACACAAAGATCGAGATTTATCTTCAATTGTCTTAAAATCATTAAACAAACTGATGACTATATATAAATCCACTCCCTTACAAAATTGCAATAATAAATAATAAATGCACACAATATTTCTAAATTTGTACATGTATTAAACCCAAACAATTTTCTGTGGATGGGTATCATGATACATGTATTTACTGTCATGGCACTAATGTTCATTAAATTTTTGGAGGCCTCTAACTTATTCACTTTAAACCACTCGAGACAGTTAAATGTTCAAATTTAAAACGCAAGGCTTGGCCGAGCCTTTTAAATATATATTTAAATTTTACTGTCGAGAGTGGATAAATATCGTATTACAGGAGATTTGGTGGTGGAATCTGTTTCTCTAATGATTTTCTAACATTATGCAGGCAAACTTATTCCTTCTTTTCGAATGATCTGCAAAAAGATGTGTTCTTTCTATGTGACATCATCAGGCATGGTCGCCTTTTTCATGCCGTCACAATAGGAATTCAGATCTAGAGGAAAGCAAAAAAAATCGACGTCATAATCGGATTTTAACCAATGAAGTACTGAGATCAAACGAACCACACATTGATTTTGTTTTTTTATACAATGGGTGCAGAAAGGGATAAATTGACAAAGAATTAGAGAAATATTTATATATATATGTCCATTATTTTTTAGGACTTAAAGCTGCGAAGATTGATGGAACAAATATGTCAAACGTAATACCAATTGTTTCATCTTCCCCACCCCCTTTGGAGGATACAGAGGGTTTTAATGATTGGGGAGATGATGATGATTTTGGAGGGTTTATGGGAGCAGATCAGACTCCTAGTACCTGGAACAACTCTATCAGTACTGATAATACTAATACATGGAACAACTCGATAAATGAGGATAAGTCCACAACATTAGACGAAGTCAACGCAAACATTACCAATAAAATACCTCAAAATTTCACAAATGCAGACAAAATTGAAAATTGCAAAACAAAATCCAGTCCATTATCACTTAATTTAGATAAATCCTTGCCTTATGATAACATATCAAATGATGTATCTAATGACCAACACACAGACTTAACAGAAAGTAAAACATCAGACACAATCAGTGGAAATTCAACAGGAGATTCAGGGTTGTTTGACGTGTCTCCAGTTCCTATATCCGAAGACACAAAAAGCGATAATTCAGAAATTTCTACTGACCAAGAGACATTCCAAAACACACCAGACGACATTCCATCTGAAGAAACAACAATACAAAACAATGACTTAAAAACAAATTCCGAGAAAAATTCCAATCACATTGGTCAAAATGATGAGTGTGAAATTTCTTCGACGATACAAGTTTCTCAAAATGTTGAATCGGAGAAAGTTGAGAACGTTTGCGATGTGGATACCGAAAATGAAAATAAAAAGGACACTGTTGTTGAAGAATCTATAGGTAGTTGTCAATTAGAAACAGATGAAATTAATGAAGAGAATGTACTCTCTAATTCGTGTAGTTCCCTGGACAATGACGGTGCAATTTCTAGTGATGAACTATGTTCTAGTCATGAAGAAAAACAATGCAGTATTGAGTATGCAGCTAGTCAGGAAATTGTGAACCAAAATGATGTTGAAAATCAGACAGATAATATTGAAAATTCTGTGCATTCTTCGGATGAAAACTCTCTGGATAAGTTTGAAGTTTGTAAAGGCGAAGAAAATGAAAATGTTGCTGAAAATGATAACGTTAATACCAATTCCCCTGGGGAGACTGAAAAGATAAATGAGATTTTAGAGGATGAAAAAGTTACAACTTGTGATGATTTGGAAAATTCTGATGAAGAGTTTGCCGATTTTAGTATGGCAGAATGCAGAGAAAATCATTCTTCTGAAAATTTAGTGCAAAGTGTGAAAGTAGAATTGGAAAATTCAGTTCAGGTTAACGATTCTGAAAACATTGAAAAAGTTATTTCATGTACAAACAATGACAAAAATCAAGACATGGACATTAAAGACCGAGAATTTGAAGATGAAGTAGAATTTGCTGAATTCCGTGATACAAAAGGAGACAGTGACAAAGATATTGAAAATGTCATTTCATCTTCTGCCGAAGAAAGTAAAGAAGTATCTGCAATAAATTTTAGTTCTGTTCAATCAGGAGGAAAAGTGGATAAAATTATAAAAGATGATTCAGATAAAAATATTTCAGATGAAGATGAATTTGCCGATTTTAGTTTTGCTCCAGTAGGAACAGATGAAAGTAAAGAGGTATCTGCAACAAATATTGATTCTGTTCAAACGGAGGTAAAAGTGAATGAAATGATTAAAAATGATTCAGATAAAAATATTTCAGATGAAGATGACTTTGCGGATTTTAGTTCTGCTCCAGGAGGAACAGACAATGATGGTGTGGAAAATTTATCTTCATGTGTAAAAAACGAATCTACGAACTCTGAAGATCAAAGTACAGGCTCTGTAGATGCAGAAGAATGTTTAAATAACTCAGGTTTAAAACCTATTGACAAAATTGAACAAGTTGAAATTTCAAATTCCACAACAGCCGATGTTGAAAAAGATAATTTTGCAAACTTTTCATCAACACAAAATGAAAATGAACAGCAAGAAGTTGAACAAACAAACTCAGAAAGAGATTTAAATGAAGGCAATGAATGTGCTGACTTTAGCTCAGCTGCAAAAGACAATGAATTTGCTGATTTTAGCTCAGCTGCAAAGGACGATGAATTTGCTGACTTTAGCTCAGTTTCAAAAGACAATGAATTTGCAGACTTTAGTTCTGCAGTGAAAGAAAATGATGATTCAGAATTTGGAAATTTCAACAATTCAGAAGACAAGTTTGAAAGTGATGATGAGTTTGCAGACTTTAGCTCAGCCACAAAAGGTGATGAATTCACTGACTTCAGTGCCACAGGATCACAGGAGCAGACGTCTTCATTCCAAGATAATGACAAATCTGACTGGGCAACATTCCAAACAACTAAACCAGAATCTTCGAACACACCTGTTGAATCCAGATCCTCTACACAGGTGAGTTAAGAAAATGGTTTTATTTTGATACCAAGTACATGTACATGTACATGTACAAGACACACTTAACAGGTTTAAAATTAGCTGGGTCAAACTTGCTAATGACCACTAAAACTTGGTGTGAGCTACTCAAATATCTGTTTTTCTTGTATTTTGGCTATCAAAGCTGTACATGTGGACTACATGTAAGATTATGCTAAAAATGATAAAAATCACCATTACAAATGCTCAGTGTATCACGGTCACAGATGGTGATTGCTGGTGATTAAGAGTGATATATAACATTTTGATTTATAACCCTACAAGTCTTGTGAATTTGACACCTGCATTTCACTGAAAAAATTACTTTTAATTTACCAAATCAGGTTGCTGCTATGGAATGACAAATTTAAATTAAAATAATTGATGAGTGTGTTCAGATCAGTGTCCAATAAAAAAATCACCTTTTCTACAATTAAGTTATATTTCATATCAGAAACCTCTAAAACACCTATTGAATCATGCCAGCTTCCAAATCTAGGTATCAAACTTTGCTAGAGATGTTTGCCACAATTTTAGTACATGAAGCAGACTACATTATACTGCTACCACACTTAAATTTTGTAGTAGAAGAAATATACAGTACCCTAATTTTTCATAGATTAGCATGATCATTTAAATGGCTTTTTAAAAATCATCTACATTTTTACATGTACGAATGTACAGTGTTATATGTGAAAGTGTACATGAATGCAATTGTTAAGTGAATTGGAATTTCCCTTTCCGTCAATCGACTCAAGTTTTTTGTTTCAAAACATTGAAAATAAATCAGTAGATTTTATTTGGAAATTTTCTATGAGAACCAAAGAAAACAGTATGTCTAGTCCAGAAACATGACCAAGTGCAGTAGTCTTACACCATACACATATATTAAAAATGTGGGAATGTTAATATTGTGAAAATTTCTTTTCAGAAAAACATGAAAATATCAGTAGTTATCTCTTTCATGTCAAACATAAAATCAATAAAAAAAAGTTGTTTGTACATTGTAAATGCTGTGTACAGTAACATTTTGAAAAACATAAATATTTATCCCCAGTGAAAAAAAAATAATCTTAAGCCCATTAATGGGACAAAGTAAACATGACAAGATGTTTCATGTACAAATACATGTGATATATATATGTTGTGTAAGTTTAAGACATCTCTCATTCTCCCTGTAGGTTAATTACAGAAAACATGTAAAGCTAATTTGTTCATGTTGTTCAAATAAAGATGCATGGTTTTTTTACAAATAATTAAAACCATTAATTATTATGTTAATGTACATTCAATGATAAAGATTATGATCAAATATTATTATGGTAAAATTATATCATTATGGGAATTGAGTTAGACCCCAAGACAATATTATTGGTTTGTGCTAAGCATGGTTCATATTCAGGTCTCAGTGGCATCATCTCAGTCTGATAATGAAAATTTTCTGATTTTTATACCATGATTATGATAAGGGTTGATGTATATCACATGTATCATGTACATGTACTAAAAATGTATAGCTTCCTGAAAATTGCAATTAAACCCACACAACCTTTGATACTGGAAATATACAGGATAACTGTCATTCAGGTTCATGTTCATGTTGCAACTGTGAAAGTTTTGAACTGACCATTAATAAATTTATGTATTTTGTAGAAAAATGTTGGCAGCTTGTTGTCTGGATGTTTCGAGACCACTGCAGTTATATCTGAGGGCGCCACTGATTTAGATGTAGTTGTAGAGTAAGTACATGCTTAGATCACATAGTGATTATATTAACCCTTTCCTCTATAATGACGCCTTTTGTGTGCTGTCTACTTTTGGTTACACTAAATACACATAAAAAATTACTAAAACTCTTCAAACTCGTACAAAATGTAATATGAAGGTCAATGCAAGATCCTTCCATTCTAAAGACTAAAGCTATATAAAAGACACACATTGTTATGTAATTGGCTTATAAGTGGATTGACTTGTACTTGAGTAATACAGTAGGAAGTAGTTGAAGATGATTTTACTTATACAATACATCTAAGTGGACAGCCCTCCAATCTCAAGAGTCTTCTTTAAAAATTATTCCTAATCTCTGATTTGCATAAAGATATTCTGGTATGATATAAAAATTATACTGATTGTGTAAGACCCTTGTGGGAAGTCGAGTTCATTAAAATCCTCCCTCATCATATAAAAATAGTAAGTTTATGGAGAACAGAAAGTGCAAGCTTGAAGTTTTGTTATCAGATCTATCTCCCTCTTAACCTGTGAAAGCAGTTGTGAGTTTGTATATGTATATGTTTGTATTCACATGTATGCTATAGTTAGAGGAGGCAATGCTAGGTGGTGTTGTCATAGAAGTTAGAAATAAAAAGTACAGGTTCCAGCCCCCCTCTGGGAGGAATTTACATATCAGATCTACTCTAACATTGAAGGTTGATTTTCTAGGCACTTTATATATATATAGACCATATATATATTTTTTTTTACAGAGACAATAGTAACCAGTTATGGATGAAAATTCAGAAGATGGATAACTCTGGGCAGCTGAAATGGCCACAATGTTCTTGTAACAAAAATCTTTATGTCTCACTAAAGATTGATACTAAGAATATAGTAAGGAAACCCAAGCAATTTTAGATGCTTTGTTTTATAGAAGTATAATTATTAATTTTCTAATTAAAATCTGATTCAGAAGAATTTTTTTTGCGGTCAATGAAAGTTATTGAAACATAATTTTAAAAGATGAGTCAGATTTTAATTAGGTTTTATCTAGTCATCTTTTGTGCTTTTTTTGTGTCTTTCACATTTTATATTAACTTATGTTGAAAAAACCCATCTAGATCAAAGCCATGTGATTAATTCAATATATTATGCCAATGTGCTTTCTTATGTCATTATTTATTAAATTTTTGCTCAAAGTAGCATATTTATTAGCATTTGAATAATACTTTTGCAACGTTTTATACATTTTTGCTCAAAGTAGCATATTTATTAGCTTTTGGATAAAACTTTTTGCAACGTTCTATACATTTTTGCTCAAAACAGCATATTTATTATCATTTAGTTTTTACTTTTGCATCGTTCTTAACGTATTTACTAATTCTTACTTAACCAGTTTTGTTTAAAAACCATTTTCAAACAGCTTCATATATTATATTTTTGTAGATATATATTATTTGGTGCATTTAACTATTTATTTTACTATTTTGTAAATAAAAATGTAGACATTAGGGTACCTGGCTATTAAACTTGGTGTTATGGTTTGAAGTTATATAATTTATTAATTTGATATTATACATAGTTTTATTGAATGTCACAAATTAGATTTATTAATTGTCACAAATTTTAGTTTATTTATAGCTCAAGTGTTGCAAATTTTAGTTTATTTATAGATTAAGTGTCACAAATTTTAGTTTATTTATAGCTCAAGTGTCGCAAATTTTAGTTTATTTATAGATTAGTCTGCATCTTGATCATTTATTTATTCTATTTATGAAAATAAGATGTCTCATATTATCTAGTATTAACCAGATTGAATAAGTAAATAAAATCTTAGAGAAAAAAAAACGTTAGTAGTCAACTTACTATTTAACTATATCAGAAATTATTTTATCTAAATCACAAACTAGATTAAAAAATGAAATTTTTGTTGTAGCTATCAGTTATTTTTACTAGAATTTCCTTTTCATCTGTTATAAAAGTGTATATTTGTTCCTTTGAATTTGTTAAAAATTCCTATTATATCCAAACTATAAAACAACTTTTCTTTAGAAAATATGTTTATGTACTTTTGACTATTAGTAATTTACTCTTAGATAAAATGAGACAACTATTTTGATGAGTTATAATGCATGGAATTGCTTTGTTTTGTTGTAGATCTGTTTAGATGTATTATAATCAAAGATTTATTGTTATGCCCCAGTTGGCACTGAAGGCCAGTATTTATAATTATACGCTATTGCAATGTACCTGATGAACTAGATTACTTTCTTATCTGAAACCTATTGATGACCAGGTCACAATCATCTGGTTATGAACATTACATTTACAATTTTGCATTACCAAACCAACAAGATAGTCATAAATGAAAAGAATTTATGTGTAGGTGAAGTTCACCAAATCATGAAAAAAAACTTTACTTTCAAATTTTGTGATTCATTTGTAATTTATAACATTTGTATTGAGAAAGCCCTATGCATCTTCAAATAGAGTTCTCATTTTCATTTGATTTTTACTAGACAAGAATAATTCGACATCTAAAAATTTTGTTCTATTACTTTAACAAATCCTACAAAGTAAAAGAGAAAATAGATCTCTGAATTATATTGACGACTGCCAATCAAATACACCCCTCCCCTATTAATTGAAAAATAAAACTGACAAAAGAATTCATATAAATTCTAAATTGTGACATTTCCTTATGATGAGCTGTGTTCAGGATTAGTAATAATGGAAATAGTACCAAATTAGATTTATAGACCTTTGACAACCATGGCCACCATTTTTTTTATTATTAATAAAATTCTTCCAAACCAGATAAAAGTCCAATTGCTTTGGACAAATTATTATTATTTGATTGGAAGAGAAAGGGAAATTTAACTTAATCATATATCCGATTTATTTATCTTGGTCTCACTTGATTTAAGATTGGGCTCATTACCGTTACTATACAAAATTGCATATTACTCCTTTTCACAAATGAATTTCCCAATTTGGATTTTGATGCCAAATCAATTTTTCTACAGTTTTTCACCAGATCCATGATATTTCAAAGACAGATAACACACTTTCATTGATGTAAGGTAGTTGCTATCATAAAATTATTTGAAGATTTTTTCCCTTTTTTTCAAATTTTTTATTAAGCTTTTGAGAGCTTAAGTTTTAAACCTGAATCTTTTAACTTCACAGTAAGTTCCACACCTATTAAAGCTATGCATCTCCCATTATGGACATGATGGAATTGTAGAAATATTTCCCCATTTTTCCATATACATTTTGAACTTAAATTTTCATTATAGGCTATTTTCCATTATTTGAGAAAATATTTGCTCAACCATTCGAGTCTCAATTCATTTATGTTGTTAATATTGTCAACATCATCAGAATTTATAACTATACACTGTCACTTTCAACAATCATGATTGTCATATAATTTGTATTTTCGTGGATTATAATATTATCTAGTCAGTGTGAAATAGTTGAAATTGCTACCTGTTTAACTTGATTAAAATTTTATGGCTATGTCTGTCTCTACTGTGAAGTTCCACTTTGTATGAAATTGAGCATACTGATGCTAGTAAATTTTGACATTGAAGTGAACTAAGACCACATAAGAAAATCTTGTGATAAGTGTGAGCATTCAAATACTTCAGAAAATCTAGTGATAGTGGGAGCATTAGAACACATTAGACATTGTTTAGAAAGGTTTAGTATTCTGAAATTTTAGAAAATCTAGTATCAGTGTGATTAGTAGGAACATATCAGAAAAGTGTGAATAGTAAGAACATATCAGAAAAGTGTGTATAGTAAGAACATATCAGAAAAGTTAGAGAAGAACATATCAGAAAAGTGTGAATAGTAAGAACATATCAGAAAAGTTAGAGAAGAACATATCAGAAAAGTGTGAATAGTAGGAACATATCAAGAAAAGTTTGAAAAATAGAAACATATCAGAAAAGTTAGAAAAATAGGAACATATAAGAAATGTTTGAGTTTGTAGTAGGAACATATCAGAAAATTTAGAAACAGTGTAAGTAGGAAGGACATCTAGCAATCTAGAAACAGTGAGAGCAATATAAAAAAACAGAAAAATACAGAAAGATGAGCATTTGAACACATTAGAAAATCTACTGATAGTGTGAGCATTTAAAATCTCTGATAATTTGAGCATTTGAACACGATAGAAAATTTATAAAAAGTGTGAGCATTATTAATAGAACACATAAAAAAATCTACTGATAGTATGAGAAAGTAGTATGAGAGCAAGAAACATATATAAACATTATAACCAAATTTTTATTGTGGAAAATGAAGGTATATGAAATCAATTTTTGGTAAAAGACAGTTAGTTAGCATATTCTGTGATACAATTATCCTTCATTGATGAAGTTATGTAGCTTGTTTTGTTATTTTGTTCAAAAAAAAAAAATTTTATTCAAAAATTTCAATGCGTGAAAATGTACATGATATGTACTTGAACCTTTTTTGTAAGAATCTGATTTCTGTTATATAAGTAGAAAAAACAAGGTTGCACAATTTTTTTGATTGAATGCATGAAGATGATTTTTTACTTGGAGCAAAACTTATATTATTCAATATGAATAATTAAAACACTTAATGTTTTTATTACGTAACTGTAAATTCAGATGTTAGTTGGTGCATTTATTAATTATACCATTGTTTATAAACAAAGGAAAAATTTAATGAGAAATTCTTAATTATAGGATATTTATCCTGTTGCATTTTTTACAGTGATAAAACATTACAAAACATTCTGAATTTACAGTGTTAACTGTTTATTAATTTTGTTGTTATATTTTTGAAATGGCATTTGTCTTTAATATTAAAGAAATTATCAAAACCAGTTTTATTCTTTTATTTTGAGTCGAGATTCTCCATTGCTCTTTAATTTTATAAAATAATATCATCTTCATGGATTTAAAGATTGAATTGCTTGTCCTTTCTGAATGTTTTCGCTGAGTGAAAATGTTTATGAATCATTACAGCATAAACAATGCATGTGCTAACACATTTTTTTCAATTCAACATTTGAATTTTATCCAGAGCTATCTGAAAATTGCTAAGTATTTTTTTTAAATCAAAATTACCAGGATGAACAAGTCAGATTAACCTGAATTCCAGCTTTGGGGTTCAATATTTGACAATTGTAGCGTTTCTTTTAAAAATTAGAATTGAGTTGAAAGAAAAAGTGTTGATAAATATATGGTTTATGCTTTAAAGTCAGGTGAAACTGTTGTAAAAAAACAACAACAGTGTTACAGGATATGAAGTTCAATGACAGAGAGGTACAAAAATTTGACACATTTTATTTGCATGTCCTAACTGCAAAATTCTACAGTTATGTCTTTATTTGAAATTTGATTCTGAAATTTTCTTTAGTTGTTCTATGTATTTTGTCAAAATTCAGACAACTCTTCATGATAGATCTACCCTCTATGATGAGAGTTATGGTTCCACAGAACCAAATTTCTGTGCAGATATTTTTTTCAATGTTATTTCTCATGACAAGATGCTGGCAATATTTCTGTTTTTCTTTGTGTTTGAGAATTTTGACAGGAATTGGTCTTCATTAGAACGTAGGACTTCAATTCTATCAGTATATTATATATTATATACTTAAGTTTCAACACTACAGGATCTTATTCAGGGCTCTATTCTTAAATTCTTTGAAAATCAAGATATTAAAACCTGTTAATTGAAATTACAAATCTTAATTGTAAAGATTTAGGGCCTAATTAAGACCTTATTTAAAACTCCTTCAGAAGTAAAGATTTTATACATAACATATTTAAGGCTTTAGATAATGTAGATGGTTAGCTTTGATTTGGATATTGAATTTGAAAGCACCTCTGATATGATATTTTCTTTGATAGTTATTTGGTCAAAAGAAGCCCACAGTACCAATCTATGCGTCCAACATGACTTTACTAGAACCTACAAAAGGAGCACCACCATTAATACCAGAGGTACCTCTTGTGGACACAAATAAAGAGGTGGAGGTTAAGGTTAGTGTACTCACCTGAAATTAATATAAATAAAAACAAATAAATCAAGTAGAGGTCATGATATTTCAGCACTGTTTGTTATATCAATTAATGAGGCCATTTTTTATAGAAGAGGAAACATAAGTGTAAGAAAAGGTGGCCTGTGGCAGGAAAACTAACAACCCTAGTCTGTTTAGATCGGAGTTGACCTCATTTGCCATGAGCAGTGCCAAAAAGATGAGGAGTATATATAAGCTGGATAGCATCCAACTAAAAAAAAAAAGACAATAAACCAGTGAAAAAAATAACATTAGGTGAAGGTTAATGCCAGAAACATTAATTATATTTAAAAAATGAAAATAAACTTAAAATGTACTAGTACTTGGATTAAAACAAGTTTTACATAATAAGAGACCATAGTAGCTTAATATTCTAGGTATTTTAGAAGGCTTTCACTTATCCAGGGGGTGAAAATAAATTTGTACATATTCAGTCCTCTCGTCATTATTGTGATCAAAAGCAAGATATTTTTGTACAAACTAGTTAAATTTTCATTACATGGAAATACAAATCAAAGCAATTTGTTATCTTCATGGAAGAGTCTTTTGTTAACAAATATGATCATATGCATCCTGTCTCAGTTTTGTGATGAGGAGTTTGTCAGTTATGTGCTTATTACCCTAAGCACCTGTTTCCTCCTCAAATAAAAGTGTCAAACATGAACTTGTTCAAACAAATAAAAAAATGACAATAAACCCTTCAAGTTAACAATTTATGTAAATCCTGTCACTGCTGTTTTTTTATGCCCCACCTACGATAGTAGAGGGGCATTATGTTTTCTGGTCTATGCGTTTGTTCGTCCGTCCATCTGTTTGTTTGTCTGTCCCTCTGTTCGTTTGTCCGTCCTACTGTCCCGCTTCAGGTTTAAGTTTTTGATCAAGGTAGTTTTTGATGCAGCTGAAGACCAATCAACCCAAAACTTAGTACATATGTTCCTTATGATATGATTTTTCTAATTTTAAAGCCAAATTAAGCTTTTGACCCCAATTTCAGTCCACTGAACATAGAAAATGAAAATGCCAGTTTCAGGTTAAAGGTTTTTGGTCCAGGTATTTTTTGATGAAGTTGAAGTCAAATCAACTTGAAACGTAGTACACATGTTCCCTGTGATATGATCTTTCTAATTTTAATGCCAAATTAAAATTTTTACCCAATTTCACTGTCCATTGAACATGGAAAATGATAATGCAAGTGGGGCATCAGTGTACTTTGGACACATTCTTGTTTTGACATTTTACTTGAATCAATTTAGGCAGCTTGGGAGGATAGGATGCTTTGGATATAGTCTTATGTCAATAGCATAAGACTATCCAGAATTCTTATTCTTTCATATAAAACACATTATTATAATAAAAGTTATACTAAGAAATATTTCTTGTCTACTTGAATATTTTTTTGTTCATTAAATACAAAAATGTCTGTAATTTCTTTCAATGATTATGAAATGTTATAATGATTTATATTTTTTAAGGAAATCACTTTTATAAGAAAATTAAGAATTTCTACAGGAAAACACTCATATGGCTGTATAGGAAAATGAAACTTTTAATTTCAATAATCCATAAATAACGATTTCTCAGTAGTGAAATGTCATAAAAATATTCCATAACCATTTAATATTTCTTTTAACTTGTAGGATTTGCCACCAGTTCAGTTTGATTGGACGTCTAGTGGTTTAACAAATCCTCTAGAAGGTAAGACTTAAAAGTCACATTTTCAAAGTCAAAGTTCCTCTTACACTTCTCAATTGTATTAGATAGGATGTCATACTTGTTGGCTTATCATTCACACAGCCAAAGTCATAGATATTCAAGACGTTAAATACACACCTAAAAAATGATAGAATGCCCTTGTGTTGAGTAAGAATTCATAGTTGAAAGAAAGATGTTTAACTAGCAAGATTGAACAAAATAAAAGTGGTAATGATTATCTGAAATATCCAACCTTGAAAAATAAGCAGATCATACCAAAAAGACAATAAAAACTCAAAATTCACAAAAGAGACTAACCAAAACATGGAAAAAAAAAAAAAAAAAAACACAGAAAAGAAAAACTTGGGAAGAGACAACAGTTTACAAAGCACAAACTAAAATCTGAAAACTGAGCAACACCCCGAAAAAACAGGGTAATATCAGGTGCTCTGGAAGGGAAATATGTGTTGCTAATGGTATTTACATATTCAGTGATGAAGTGAAAACAAAACAGAAATGTTCCCCGAATATTGTTGACATTGGTGTGAAAATGTGTGTACATGTTTTTTCTTTTCTTCTCAGTAAACAATAAGCATCAGCATTTGGATTTCCTCAATATAGATGATTCTGAACTTACAGCCAAAAAAGGTATGTGCTCTTTTAAAAGCAAGCAGTCGCAATTCACCTAAGAAATCTATCTTCAAAAATTTAAAGACTTTAAGACAATAATGAACCTTTGGCAATGCATTTCTATTGCCTTTAACTAGTGATTTTTTTTAAACCCATAAAGAATGAACAGAACAAATGTATGCGGAGGGAAAAAAATTATCAAAAATCGTCTAAAAGAAAAAATGTCAAAAAAAGACAAAAAAGTGAAAAATGTAATTTGTAATATTTGTTTGGCATAAGTTTACATCATGGATGTCAATAACATTTGAAATGATTGGCAAAATGAATAGCATCTTTAAACACATATGGGTATCAAAATTTCTGTAACTGTGATTGATATTTCACAGAGGATATTACTTTAATTTTGTTCCAAATTTTACTAGACAAATGGGATTGGGGTAAATATTATATGTTGTGTCCTTATAAAATGTTGTTAAACTATTTGTTAAGTTTAAAGTTGGTGTAATTTTTTTGGACAGTTATTTATAAGTTTATGAATTTCCCCCAGTTTATTTATAGAGTTATATTATTAATGTCTCTTCCACAGAAAGCAGATGCACATCACTTGAATATTTTAGCATTTTTGTTTAGTCAAATTCCTTGTATAAATGTTGTTATCTTAGAACTATTGTATTGTAATGTTTGTTTTCTGTAATGTAGTTATAAATGTATTTGATATATGATAGAAAAGAACAGATATGGGGTATCCATCCATTACACAAAATCGGAACATGCACAACAAAACACACAAAAAAGCAAAAGATAGATTTTCTTTTACCAAATTTAGGGATTTTTTGGTACAGATGAACCACAAATATGAATGTTTTTAGGAAATAAATTTTTCTGTTGGCTTGTATGCAGACACTTCCAGAATCATGAAATCACATATCATTATCAATGCATGAAAATCAGTACCCATAAAAAAAAATCCACAGTAATTATATCCTTGAAATCCTAGAGAATAAGTACTGATATTACATAAATTAATGATAGATTAATAGGTTTTGTCAGTTTCTCTTTTACCTATGAACTTTTGGTATCTTGCATCAAATTTTTTATACAGACAATGCAGAAATAAATAATTTATCTTTTTTCCAGCTTTTGATGCAGATTTAATACATGGACAGAAACCAGCAATGCAACCATTACAGAATATTCTTGCCAATTTGAAAGTGACTAAGAAAACAAGACTGGAAGATCTTAGTAATGAAGCTGGTCGAGTTATAAGTCACCTTCCAAACTTATCGTTTATGAAAGCTAAAGTTTTAATGTTTCCACTCAAAACAGAATGACATGTGATACGGAAGTGTCAACAGAAAGCTATATTGTGATAAACAGTGCTTGTTTGTTTTACTGCCAATATTATGAATTTTCTTTCCAAATTTGTCACTATCCACATAAATTTGCTTCTTGTTTAAAAGAACTATTGATTCAGAAATTTTTGTCTGCATTTACTACTGCGATTGTTGAATTTTTGACATGCATGTAACAATTAAAGATTATTGCAATCTCAGGAAATGGTGAATACAAACATTTTTGGGGAATTTGAATCATGAGTTTTTATACGCCCGTCGTCTTTTAGACGGGGCGTATTATGGTATACCGTTGTCCGTCCGTCCGTCCGTCCGTCTGTCCGTCCGTCCGTCGTCCACACTTCGGACAATAAATCAAAAACGCTTTCACCAATTTCCATGAAACTTTGGTGAATTGATTATATCTATTGACGTAAGCTCCCTTTCGTTTTTTTTTAATTTCAGATTTTAAGTTTTGGATTTATGGGGCTTTATTCATAAAAAAGGGGGGATTTTCAACACTTCGGACAATAACTCAAAAAGGCTTTCACCAATGTCCATGAAACTTTGGTGAATTGTTTATATCTATTGATGTAAGCTCCCTTTCAATTTTTTTAAATTTCAGATTTTAAGTTTTGGATTTATGGGGCTTTATTCATAAAAAAAGGGGGATTTTCAACACTTCGGACAATAACTCAAAAAGGCTTTCACCAATTTCCATGAAACTTTGGTGAATTGTTTATATCTATTGATGTAAGCTCCCTTTCAATTTTTATAAATTTCAGATTTAAAGTTTTGGATTTATGGGGCTTTATTCATAAAAAAAAGGGGGATTTTCAACACTTCGGACAATAACTCAAAAAGGCTTTCATTAATGACCATGAAACTTTGGTGAATTGTTTATATCTATTGATGTAAGCTCCCTTTCAATTTTTATAAATTTCAGATTTTAAGTTTTGGATTTATGGGGCTTTATTCATAAAAAAGGGGGATTTTCAACACTTCGGACAATAACTCAAAAAGGCTTTCACCAATGTCCATGAAACTTTGGTGAATTGTTTATGTCTATTGATGTAAGCTCCCTTTCAATTTTTATAAATTTCAGATTTTAAGTTTTGGATTTATGGGGCTTTATTCATAAATAAAAGGGAGATTTTCAACACTTTGGACAATAACTCAAAAAGGCTTTCACCAATGTCCATGAAACTTTGGTGAATTGTTTATATCTATTGATGTAAGCTCCCTTTCCATTTTTATTAATTTTAGATTTTACGTTTTCTTAAGTAATGAATTTTTATACTTAAAAAAGGGGGATTTTATGAAACTTTGGTGAATATATTAATGTAACATCCCTTTTGATTTGTATATATATTTATAGTTGATCATATAAATTCATTTAAAGCATAAAAGACAAGTTAAAAGAGCAACGGGCGTATCATGCGCTAAAGCGCAGCCCTTTATTATTTTTGTAAAACGATTTAAATCCTGTCACAATTTTGGCACATTATAAACATGCAATAATTTCTAAATATTATTACATGATTTTAATGAGAAAAAATCTTTTCCTATTTATACACATGTTTCACCAAAATATTTATTGGGCAATAAAGTATCTTTTGAGCAGATGAGCACTTAAATGTAACTGAAAAAAATATTTTAAGAATATAGATTAGTGAAAAAAATGTTGTACTAATTAATTGTATTGATATGATTCCAATATGTATATATATATATTTCTGAGAAATGTTTTTAAATTTCAATATCATTATAAACAAACATGTGTAGTTTTTTTTTTAGACATAAACTCAATTCCAGCCATTTGTTATTATCATTTTGTTTTTAATATGTGTAATTTGGGAGAATTTAAACCTTACAATTAAATATCGTACTTGGGAGAATTTGAATTGGTAGAGAAATATTGGTGCAAATTGTTAAAATGTCCTGGTGTATATTATGTATTTTGTGTTCATTTGTGTATTTTGTTATTTGTTGTTTACACCTGTTAAAAGTTGTAATACAACAAAGTCATGTAATTAATTAATCATGCAGAAAATATGAATAATTACTAATGTAGGACATCGGTATTTGTCAATAATAGTGTGCAAGCTTCTTTTTTTTAATTACACAAAATAAACATATTAAATGATAACAAATATTAGCCAATAATTTGCATGAAATTGCTCTGACATCTTATAGTAAACTTATTAAAAAAATAAAAAGTATTTTTTGTTAGCTATAAAGTTTGTTTGAAACAGGAATTTATGATGTTTTCATTTTTCCATTCTTGTGAAAAATAAGTTCAACTCATGGTTAATCATTTAAAAATGCTGCATTCCTGGATTCTTGCTCAGACGTTGATCTCAGAGGAACTATTACATATTAACCACAATACTGTTTTCATAAATAAATACTTAAATCATCTTGTATAGAGATTTAGGTTTCTGGGGATATATTTAAAAAAAAAAAATCTATTGAACTTATTTCTTCAGAATAATTCAAGATTGTTATTGTTGTTTTGTTTAAAATTGCTAGATTTTGTTGGAAATTTTTCTATGAAATGAGTGTAGGAAAATTAAACTTCAACTTTGTTTATTTCATTAAAAGTGATAGTAATACATGTAGTTCAGAATTATATTTTTTTACACAAACTTTTTAAGAAGATTATTTTCTACACAAAATTCAGATTACCCCAAAACCATTTTCTGATCATGTTTTTGACTTACATAGATTTAAGATCTTTAAATTATGCTATAAAAAAATGTCTTGACTTTTTTTCATATGAAGTAAAGGAAAATAATTAGTAGTATGAAAAACATGTTGGATTCCAAGAATTTTAAATGAATTTGTAAATTACAAAATTTTTGGAATAAATAGTTATCTCCCTTCAGTGGTCTGCAATTTAACAAAAAAAATGGCTGTATTATTTTTCTCATGGCTAAGGTAAAACAATTCTGTATATCCTTTGTGGTTTCAGAAAATTGATTTTAAAATTATATAATTTAATTTTGGATGTAACGCGTCTTCTGATTGGCTGACGTTATTTTGTTATCAGCCCATAGACACAATTTAGTCATGTGACCGTGATGTCATCAACGTTTTTTCATGGTTTTCTACGATTTAAAATGGAATTTAGAATTAAATTATAAGAAAGGACTGTAATATTTTTTCTGTCTATTCGAAATAACATAAAAAATGTGGTGCACACTGTTAAATAACCCGCTACACGTGCACCAAATTTTTTATGTTATTTCTTCATAGACAGAAAAAAATATTACAGTCATTCCTTAATTATGTGAGCTCAATAAACTCGATATCCTTGTTTTGATTTTGTTTTACATGTATAGAAAGTATTAGTTTAGCTTGTATGTTAATGATGTATATACTGTTGTAGTAATAATTTATTAATGGTCATTGTAGTGTCACAAAACTCAAATGTCTCCGGTTCCCTGTAATCATTTCTTCATTATTTTATTGTCTTTAAAATGTACTTATACTGTAAAATGGTTTATAATCACCGAGTTAAAATTTCATGACTTCTTGAGAAAATGTGTTAATTTTCCTATTTGTTCTTAAAGGTCATATCCATAAGGGGAATTGATTTTGCAATTTTACCATTAATTTAAAATTACTAAAAATATACCCTTGCAAAAATTTGCCACTCTGCAGTACTCATGTCCCTGTTAAATTATTTGTGTAATTCTGGTTAGCAGGATCATGTCTTTTGATAGAATAAAAATACTGCTCTATCTGGTCAGGGATGAATCTATACTAGAAGAGTACTAGTTTTTGTTTTTACAGATATTGGCAAAAATGTCAATTTAGGATATGATATAAAGAAGCTAAGTCTGACCTTGATGTCATATAAAAGAAATTCATGGCCTTGATATTGTTTGAATCTGTAAAGCATATAATTCTAAAGAAGAAATAATCATGTTCTGCAAGATTTATATTCACTTATCAAATTTCTATCATGTTTAAATCAAAATTCCTTCATACCCTGATATAACTCATAATTTCAGGGTATGAAAAGTCATAATTTTAATGCTGTGCTTAATTGTTTTATTTGGTTTCCAGTGGTGACATCTGCAAAATGGGGGTAACATTCCGATAGCATAGTTAGACTAAATCATGCAAGTGCTAGACATATTTTATATTTATTTCAATATGCATGCTTCATTGGAAATGATCTCAAAAAGTATTTTTGGGCAGTACCAGAAAATATTATGTGTGGATAGAACTCGTACAGATTTTAAGGGTATTAATCATAAAGTCGTTTAGATGAATTCAGTTGGAGTAAGATTGAAAATATGAAAAAATAAAGGTTTTTTTTTGTTTGTTAGATATTATAATAATTCATTTTGATAAAGTGATTTGAAATTTTACAAGATAAGTCATTTTAGATGGGGTTGTATGGACCCAAGCCAGCTCAAATCAATGACTTCAAAAATGATACTTCAGACTTCCCTGCCAAGAAACCGACATTTAAAAGAAAGAACAAACTTCTAAGTAAAATGAAATGTTTCCCTGTCGTCTGCTTGCTACCTTGAAATATTTCTTCCAATTCATTTAATTTTGTCAAATTTTCAACATTTGAAGTTTAAATTTATTTTCCTGGATACCAATTATCTTGGAATGAGAAAAAATTGTGTTTTGGATGGATATGCGATTTCGTTACTTTTGCCAAAAACTCCCATTCAAACCAAAGAAAATTTGTAATTTGTTGATTTATTAAATTTTAAGGTTCTCCAATACCCACAAATCCCAGAAAATTAGTTTTCCAACAAATTGTAACGAATTCACAGTAATCAAAATTCTTCCCATTCAACTCAGATGTTTCAGAAGTTATAGCCTTAATAATGGCATTTAGTTTTCTCTTATAATCATGAGAACTCAAACAGATCTGAAAATTTTGAAGGTTGTGGATGCTTGCATTATCAGTTATATTGCATATCTAGTTCTACTTTTCATTATACACCATTTATATTTTAAGTGATGTGTGCACTATTAATTTATTGATATGTATTTTTTTGCTGCTTGTATTTAGCTTCCATCTACTAATTACAGAGGCATTAATTTGAGTAATAGCAGTTACTCTTCTATAAGGGAACACTGCCCCTGAAAGGCTCCTTTAATTTTTGCTATGCATTTGTTAAAATATTATAAAAAGCATGTTATATATACTTTTTTGAAACTTAGTTTCAGTGTGAATATATATTTCTGTAGAACAACAACTGGCATACACTGTGCATGTTATTTTCATGGTTACAAATTTTTTGAAGATCAATGAAAAAATGTATTCTTGTGGATACTGACTTGATTTCATGGTTTTAACAA
This sequence comes from Mytilus edulis, assembly GCA_019925275.1. Taxonomy (NCBI): domain Eukaryota; kingdom Metazoa; phylum Mollusca; class Bivalvia; order Mytilida; family Mytilidae; genus Mytilus; species Mytilus edulis. The sequence goes on along the minus strand of CM034350.1, from coordinate 92,003,620 downwards.
ATTCTACTTTCAATCCTATAGAAAGATTGCAGTTTGTTGCAATCTTTAATATGTACCATGTTCATCCATACCTAAGTTAGTATCCAATGAATAATAATGAATTCCATAGTACAAAATAATTTTGTCAAAAGAAATAATATATAACATATCTATGAAGGAGACAAGCTAACCTGCCCATAATATATTATTTTCTTTTTGATCTTAAATAATCTTGTTAGTTTATTAACAATAGTTTCCCAGGAGATCAGTTATCCTAAAAATAAAGACGCATAAAAACTAATTAAAGTCAGTTTGTTTTACCCTTAGGAACACAAATGCAGCTTTCTTCTGATTAAAGTGCACACAAATTTAATTTGAGCAGAGTTGATCAAAAGTGGGACTTTAAATTTTAGATTCGTAATTTATAGTAGGGCCTGAGGTTGCTAATGCACTTTTATTTTATTTACATTAAAATGGCAGGGAATGATTATAATTTATAAACTATGGATAACACATTAATCTCCTGTTTCTGAAATGCATTGAAAACAAAAAAGAAATAGACAGCCAGTATGATAGATCCTACCAGACTTGCTAGCAATAGATTATTTTGTTAGAAATTTTATATTTTCTGTGAAACCTAATCACCAAAAATAAATATTTATGAAAAATTTCTAAATGACAAATTTAGGACTCAAGTTTTATTGGATAATAATGACAAATTATTTTTGATAATTATTAATGAACATCAGTTAAACAAATATCAATCCCTTTAAATAGAAACGTCCTTAAGTTTGATGGTATAAATAGAGTCAATTTACAGCATTTCATATAAGTTTTGTTTCTCCAGTTTGGAAACTTTCTCCTTATCACTATTATTACTTTTTTGACGAGGAATCTTAAGACTTTTAAAAATACTATTGATTTCATGGGTACCAATTTTCGTGGATTGAGGAAGACTTACATTTTCATAGATCTTTAATTTTATGGTTTTGCCAAAGTCCATATATACAAGACAATGGAAAATTTATAATTTGTTGATTCATCTGTTCCAACAAATTCAACAAAATTGGTATCCAACGAATAATACTGATATTTAAAGTCAGTGTTCAAGCATTTAATCCAAAAATGTAACAGACAAAGAATTCCTACCAAGTAACATTACAATCTGATGATGAATTGCTCAGATTATTTGCCAATAGACATACATAGAATATGATGTGTAATTTCTCGTCAGTAGATTCAAAATAGATTCTAAATCTTAGCATCAATCATCTATGTATAACAAAGGATAATTGTTAAGTTTTGTTGACGTTTTAATTATTTGTACATTCCATTTGTTTATTTATTGTGTAATGGTATCATGTTACTAAAAGTGCAATTTATAGAGGATTAGTCATATATGTATACAGAAAAATAAAAAATAGCAGATGATATTTGTGTTTGTCTTTTGATAGTCACATGTTGTATTATTCAAAGTTTAATATGTCTAATTGCCCTTTAGATAGATATAGGAAGATGTGGTATGAGTGCCAATGAGACAACTCTCCATCCAAGTAACAATTTATAAAGGTAAACCATTATAGGTCAAGGTACGGCCTTCATCATGGAGCCTTGGCTACACTGAACAGCAAGCTATAAAGGGCCTCAAAAATTACTAGTGTAACACCATTCAAATAAGAAAACCAATGGTCTTATCTATTTAAATACGATAAATTTATACTGATTTTGGTTTTATTTCAATTTTGTAGAAATGGTAAAATGGATGATAATATCTTCAAAGCACAACGCATTGAAATGATAATCTTCATGAGAATGTGCATCTGAAGGATTACACATTTTGATGCTAACGTTTATCTTGTGAACAAAAACATGAGAAAGCTGGCTGTGTGTGAGGTTTGCCAAATGACTTTAAGCTCACCATCAATTTAGAATTTCTGTCTTATCTCTGCTTCAGTAGAATAGTGTTCCATTGTCAGAACTTGAACATAAAACTTGACTAAAAAACCAAACCTAGGTAGGCATCACAAGAAGTAAAGTAATCTAGATAAAAAGGTGAGAACTGGACTATTTTCTACTCTAAACCAATTGTCATGTAAATTTGATTCATGGCTAAGGAATATCTATTTCCCAAATGGTCATAGCCCCAATTCTAGATTTTGTTCCATATTTATGACAGTACTGAATATTAACTAATCTATGAAATTTAAACACAAGGTTTATAGACCCTTTTTAACCACATTAGAAATGAATATAAATTCAAATCATAAAACCAATTCTTTTACTACAGTTATTCTGTCAGAAACCTATTATGTGTCAAATATTTAATTACAATCCAAATTCAGACCTATATGTAGCGCGAATATTGTGTCCATTTTTGCCCCAACTGTTTATGGTTGGACCTATGCGGTCGTATCTAGCTGCGCTCGACAAAGCAATCAATTTTTTGAACACCCGTAAAAAGTAGACAATAAAAAACGTCATGAACATATACAATAGTGAAGATTGAAAAATAAAAACAAAATTAAAAACAAAATTAAAAAAAACGTCTATAGCTACATGTAAATTGCCCACTCCGCTAGACCAATTACTTCTCGGTGGTAAAAGAAATACGTACTACTTCACTTAAAGACGGGTATAGGAATTCCATATCAAGTAAACCTAAATGGTGCCACATATTGATCTTGACCTATGCTTATGAAGGACTGAAATCCCCGTGTATTTTTTTTTTTTTTTGTGAATTTTAATATCTTAAGTTTCGTAACATATAAAACCATGGCTTTGAACGTCAATCTCCGGCAAGTTTTTATGATAGCTGAAGTAATACTTTCAAGTCAAAATCAACTAAGCAGGAGAGACATTTTAGCGTTTGCACTCTGTATAGTTTATCATGTTAGTTTATTGCCTAATTGGCGTGAACTACTGACGAATGCCATCTACTTAAACTCACATTTGTTTTTGCGACGAAAAGACGATTTGCAATACCACTCCTCTCTCCCCTAATGGTAATTGTGACTTGAACTTATAACAGCCTAATAAAATGTAAATGAAGACATTTAAAAAAAATGTTGCTTCCTAACTGTTGCTGGCAAAGCTTTGTTTCTCATTTGCATACTAATAAAACAAATAGGTTTTAAATTAATAAAAGTGGTACTTTCAGCATCCGTGAGTAATGTCCGACCCATTTTAATTGTTTTATCTAAGTGCTAAAATATGTTAGCAAGTTCAGTATTACGCTAATCTAACGACAATGAACTCTTTACAAATCACTCTATAACAGCTGGTCTTTTCTTTTAGTCCTAGCAACGAATAATGAAGACTAGAAATGCTACATATATATAGACAGTAGTTCGTGTAAAATATGGTGTACTTGGATCCGGTTTTGGATGAATATCAACAATGGAACGTTATGTGCCTTCACATATCCTTATTCATTTAAGATGAAAAACAACGTGCTTTATAGCTCTCATCCAACATCATCAATGACGGAAAATTACGTTTTTGAATTGGTTATACTGACAAATTGTTATTCATTTCGGGTTTAATTGTTTAAGTAATGTGCAAATGTGACAATTAAAGAAAAAAATCCTTAAATGGTAGAAGTTATTTTAAACAATGCTCGCACTGCAAATGATCTAATCGTTGTTTTAATTGTCATCTATATTAATTCCAGCTATCCGTTTTCACTTAGTTCAATTTTCTGTTTTAGGCATGAAATATTGATGAAAGTAAATATTTATTATCCGGAGAGAATTTCCTCTCAGTTGTATTCACCTAGCTATCGGCATGAGAAAGCTAGCCTACTAAAGTGGAGGACTTTATTTCTATAATTCAGTTATCATATGGATTTGCAGTAAACGTGCATAATATTCAGAAGTATTATATTACAGAAACGACAAATCATCTTTTCAGAACTGGATGTAATGAAAGTCAACTTTAATGCTAGTTGTTCCGGACTACCCGAAAAGATAGTTTTGGCATGCGACTATTTGAGATGATGGATTATAATTTAACTTTGTGACATCGTATTTGTTGATCGGATAAAAAGATTTTGTGAAAACAAAATAATAAATAAAGGTTTGTCACCTCGGCACCTCAGTTCGAATGATGTTTGTGATGAGATAGATAATAAAATAATTATAGCATCTCTAATGTCCCGGAGTAAACATCCGATAATGACATTAGAGCAGGGAAGTTGACAAAATATTTACTTTTTCTTTTAATTGTAGTATTTGAACGTGATAAATTCTATTACGGATTCGACAAAACTGAAATAAACGAATTTTTTGAATAATTAAAAAACACGACGCTCAAGATTTGAGGATAGATATTTGTTTTTATAGAAAGTAAAAACAAATGTTGTACTTAAAGGTACTTAGTGCTTTATCTTTGATGAGAATATACATGCAGAAATGAAAAATTAAAAGTTTTTAGTTTTTGTTATTTTCTTGCGATTTTCGAGCGAAATTTGAAGTATGGTTATACCAGACAACGAGCGAAATGAGCGAAATGAGCAAAATTTAGACGACGAAGGACCTGGCTGGAAACGTATAACCCTACTTTTAGTTGTTGCCGTTTCTTACCTTTGTATTGGAGCAGCAGTGTTTCAAAAAATAGAGGGCCAACCGGAAATTCATAGACGGCATGACTTGAGAACAGCTATTCATAAGTTTTTAGGTAAGGGAAACGTATAATTTACTTAATCTTTTATCCATTCATTAAAAGCAATTATTGTCATGAAGAGCTGATGCCAATTATAAAATTCTTAATAATCATGAATACCGATAATAATTGAATAATTTAAGACCTGCACGTAATACCATAGAAGATGAAAAACACTTTCTTTCATACAGTCATAATACTTAGTATCAATATTTACGTATCCGTCTTTATTTAAGAGAAACCTATACATATATTTTCAAATCTTACTAACATTGAATAAAACACCAAATGGTCCTGATTACTCCTTTAAATCCAAGTGAAAATAAACAAGTGCACTGTTTAAACGACTATTCATTTTTAATATTTTATTTTGCTGAATCTACTAATTTTTAATTTATATCTGTCACGTACACTTGTACTTTTAAACCATGACAATAATACTTGAACCGGACGAATATTCCAGGATTAGTTGGAGTACCACTTCCCACATAGAAAAGATAATGATACATGTATTTCGATTATCGACTCTAGTACCTGAAATTGTAGTGAGTTTGTGAACAAATTTTTAAAAATCCCTGATCCTTTAAGTGCTGGTCCAGGATTTTGAAAACGGGGGAAAAGGGATGCTGGCGAGCTAATGTTTGTAGTGATACTTGCGAAAAGTCTACGTATTTATCATGTATGACCTCCCCCTAAATCTACCTGTATCTTTTAAACTTTTCCCAGTAAATACAAGCTCGTCATCCCACCCGTTGGAAGAGTCTATATATAACATTTGATTTTGAAAAGAAGATTTTTTTGCACATTTCCATATTTTCAAAATGTTATTCAGCGCTACATGAAAGTGTTTAAGAAATTAAGATTTTGTTCACATATTACTATTACACGTTTTTTTTACCTTTCATGGTTAAAAAACTTTGTTTTATAAATATTTGTATCTGTCTACTTGTGGTTAGGGTCAGCTGTCTTCAGGTGTTTGTGATCTGTTTAGAGATATCTCATCATATTGGTAAACTCGAATACCAGCTCAATCAACTTTTCTTACATGTTCAGCTCGAAACAAAAATTTGCAAGATAAATGAGATTTACGAAAGAGTCTGGTACTGCTTGTAGACTGTTAATCATTTTTATATGGTTATAAATGTCAATGATATTTTCGGAATAGCATTAAAGTGCTTCGGAACTGGATTTACCAGGATTGCTGAACATATAAAATGTCATTCTAGTCGTCAATAGCTACAAATTGTATTTTTAGTCTACAAGAAGGAAAATCTTCTTCGTTTTTTAGGCTAATAGTTGTAAGTTCTTTTTAGAAGGAAACAACCAAGCTGACAATAAATCCATCAAAACCTGCCTAAATGATATCGCGGTAACTTTCGCCTCGAGTGCGAGGTGTCGTTTAAGTTAGGGCAAATACAAATAGTGATGGGGATAAAACGAATGTATACCATGCATACCATGTTATCTGTTACCTTGAAGAATATAGACCGCAAAAAAAGAGAAGAAGCTAGCCTTGTTGGTCTTGCAAAAAAAAAAAAAACAGCCTACACAAAATCACACGACATAAAAATGTTGTTAATCTAAATTTGTTTGTAATATTTGCCACTGGACGCTGAAGATTTATTAAATCATTCAATTTAAACTGATTGTACTCAATTACAACTTTTGTATTCTTTTTTAATATACATGGATGGTTTGTTATCCGATTATTTGAAAAGTTATTATCTAAATATTATTGATTAAAATATTCTATACAGAAAAAAGAAGATGTGGTATGATTGTCAATGAGACAACTGTCCACAAGAGACCAAAATGACACAGACATTAACAACTATAGGTCACCGTACGGCCTTCAACAACGAGCAACGCCCATACCGCATAGTCAGCTATAAAAGGCCACGGTGCGATATGACAATGTAAAACAATTCAAACGAGAAAACTAACGGCCTTATTAATATAAAAAAAAATAACGAAAAACAAATATGTAACACATAAACAAACGACAACCACTGAACTACAGGCTCCTGACTTGGGACAGGCACATACATAAATAATATAGGCCAATTGTCAGTACTAACATGTTTGATAGTTAATGTCCTCACATGTATTGTGAAGAAACCAATGATAGTTATATCATTGTGAAATTATTGTGATCTGCTTTATAAGCTGCAAGAATCAGAAGTTATTCTTAAATGAATCAGCGATTGCTAAACCATGAAATTTAGGTCGCATTATACTCATTTTTGTCGAGCCTTCGACTTTAGTCGAAAAAGCGAGACTAAGCGATCCTACATTCCGTCGTCGTCGTCGGCGGCGGCGTCCACAAATATTCACTCTGTGGTTAAAGTTTTTGAAATTTTAATAACTTTCTTAAACCATACAGGATTTCTACCAAACTTGGACAGAAGCTTGTTTATGATCATAAGATAGTATCCAGAAGTAAATTTTGTAAAATGACAAATCCATTTTTTCCATATTTTACTTTAAATGGACTTTTTTTCTGCCAGGAAACAACACATTCACTCTGTGGTTAAATTTTGGCAAAATTTTGATAACTTTCTTATACTATTTTTTATTTGTACCAAACTAAGACAGAAGCTTGTTTCTGATCAAAAGCTAGTATCTAGAAGGAAATTTTGTTAATATTTTGTACCTGTGTATCTGTATTTTACTTATAAATGGACTTAGTTTTTCTTGCAGTTAACATTACATCCAGTCTGCAGTTAAAGTTTTTAAAACATTTATTTAATAGATTCATAAACTATCCAGGACTTTTTACCAAACTTGGACAGAAGCTTTCTACGATCCAAACATGGTATCAAGCGGAATATTTTTATTGATTTTTTCCCTCATTTTTGTTGATCCTGCAATTTACAGCAAAAGAAGGCGAGACACTGGGTTCCGCGGAACCCTTACAAATTTTTTTATTAGTTCATAGCTTGTAGGTATGATATGAGGAAGTAAAACTGAAAATTCGTCTTATTATAAGTTCGAATGAAGCAATACCAACTGACAGACCCGTTCCAAAATTGCTTTTCTACCTCAGGCATAGAATACCTTAGCTGGATTTGGCAAATATTTTATGAATTTTGGTCCTCTATGCTCTTCAACTTCGTACTTTATTTGGCCTTCTATTTTTTTTTTTGGATTCGAGCGTCACTGATGAGTCTTTTGTAGACGAAACGCGCGTCTGGCGTATATACAAAATTTAGTCCTGGTATCTATGATGAGTTTATGATGAGTTTATTTACATTACACAATCATGGTATATAAAACAATGCAAATATAAATCTCATGACTTTTTCAGGTAATAATACATGTGTGGATATAACAGAAATGGAAAATTTTATGTCCAAGATAGCGCTTGATTCGGATTTCGCATTACGAACTCTAAGAAATGAAACGATATCTACAAAATGGGACTTTTCTGGCTCTTTTTCGTTTGTTATAACAGTTGTGTCTACAATTGGTAAGTTATTTTTAATTCTTCAAAGGTAATTCTTATTTGTATCTTATTATGTCTGTGATTTCCCTTTAAAACTAGATAGTTTTAAGTTGACACATTTAAACGCTATTTCTCATAATGTGAGATTTGTAGTCAGTAGCATTTCAGTCACCAAAAAATACCATTTGTGTTTTTTCTTCTTCAACACTGTAGATGTATAGCGTGATCGACATTTCTAGTAAAAAACAAACGATCAAACTAGTACAAGACGAAGATTTGAACTTGCAGTAAGACGTTCATGAAGGACTCATTACGAATTTTGAGACGAAGCACAGTAGACAATCGAGATCTTTTTGTTTCCTCTCAAGTCCGTGCAGTTATTTACTAAAACGCCATATCATGTTTTCTATTTTTATTCATCAAAACAAGGAGATAATCTGTTCATTACAGAAAATGATGTAAAGAATTATGCAGTTTTAGACCAAAATTTCATGAAGTCTGCCCAAGATATATGATATCTTAAATCTTCTGGAGACTGCACTGACATATACTGTTTATCTACCAGGTTCTCTGTAATAAAGGAAACTGTGGGGTTTTTTTTAAACGCGTATCAATGGAGGTGTATTCAGAAAAGACCTAAAAATAGAAGACTTCGTGTGATGCAACGATATTCCATGCCTTTTGCTTATGGATGTTTTTTTTTAATTTGATTTATTTAAACTGTTTGCTGTTAATTATGCTTCGCCACTTTTGGTATTTAGAAACGTCCGTTGTTAAAAAAAATATATTTGCAGGTTATGGAAACATGGCACCAAGGACGAAAGAAGGACGTTTAGCATTAGTTATATATGCCTTGTTTGGAATACCTCTAACAATGGTAGTATTAAGTTATATGGGCCAACTATTAACAAGACTGTCTACAAAAGTGAATAGATTAAAATTGTGTTCTAGAAAACCTGTTTTAAATAAAGTATTAAATATGGTTCTAATCGTATGTCTTGGATTGACTATGCTTTTCCTTGTGCCTGCTTTTATTTTTCAACAAGTAGAAAAGTGGCACTATTTAGATGGATTATACTACTGTTTTGTTACCTTGTCAACCATTGGTTTTGGAGATTACGTTGCCGGTAAGTGTTAATTTAGCAATTATATCTAAAATAGTTTGAGCTGAAGCATACGATAAAATAGGGGTACATAAAAGGCGGATAAGCAAAATCTCCAAGGAGCTGTAGACAACATTCCAACAAATTGTTACACAGAAACTAGGATCAACCAAAGCAGACACTAACCTGGCATCCTGACACAATCTAAGTGTTAGTTTAGCAATAATATCCACCTTCGTTTGATCTGAGGGAAATTTTACCTTTACTATTATAAAGAAGCTTTCCCTTGTGGTATAATTCTATGAGAGTTGTCTATGCCCCTATAGCCATGATTTGCAGATAATATTTGATATATCAAGTAATTAACAGTGAACCAGTTAACAGTAATTGAAATGCCAGAATGGGTCTCAAATCCACAAGGCACAACATGAAAGGTCTTTCTAAGATAGCAGATACACTTGTGAACCATTGTTAAAAAGGCAGATGCAGGAGGATGTCGATAGAAGCTTATAATATTTAACACAGCATAACTTTTCTTGTAGGGGTTTTACACTGCCCCAATGAAGTAACGATGGTGTGTGTTTCAGACTATGTGTGGTTTTATTTAAAGTGTTCGTCACTGGTCTATAGTTCGTTTGTTTTCTGAACATTTATTGCTATTGGCTTTAGAGAGTTTGTCCTGGTTACTTACTTTTCTGTTTTGTTCCCAATTGTCTTCCATTAGCACTTTTGACATGAAATTTGTAGTTCAGCTCCAGCGGCACTGTACTCAGTCATTTTTTAAGAAAGACAAGGTAAGGGGTTAAAAAAAATTGTCGAAGAATGACAAAAAGCAACATAACTCAAAGAAAACAAGACTAGCTGAAGGACGCCTCCGGGTGCGGGAATTTCTCGCTACATTGAAGACCTGTTGGTGACCTTCTGCTGTTGTTTTTTTCTATGGTCGGGTTGTTGTCTCTTTGGCACATTCCCCATTTCCATTCTCAATTTTATATATGAGACACACGCGTCGACAAAATACTATACGAAAAGATGAACTGTGATTAAGACTGATTAAGCAACACGAATCCAAATAAAACTGAGGGTAGACTACGGTGATTAGGAAGGGTAAAGCGTAAAAACTAGTCATCAAGCTTAAAATTCCTTTGAATTAATGTTTGTTGGTTTTGTTTTCATCAGTTTACAGTTGGGACATATAATAATTATGTAATGTCACTTATCTATGTCATATATCTATCTATCTTGGTATTGAATCTGAACATTAATCTAAAATAGCTATTCAAACACATTAATTTTTAATTCTAGAGTTCAGAAAGATAATATTCAAACATAATCAATACATACTGAGATGTTACAGCCTGCTTTAAAACAATTGCACTTTCGATAAAGTAAAAGCGTGAAATTATCTGATGAAACACGAATTTTTCTTCAATGTCGGTAACCTTTGATTTACCACAGTTCCAACTTTTCAAAAACATCTTTTTGAATTAAAATTTCGCAGACATATTGAAAAATCTTTAGGGTTACATTATTCGATCTTTTAAATTTTGATCATGTTTAGCTATAGTGAAGAATCTATCGTCCTGTATAATTTTATCTGTTGAAATCTGAACATTTGCAGTTATATTATATAACTGCAAATGTTCAGAACTCCTATATATATCGAAGAATCTATGGTCTTGCATAACTCGATCTTTAAAATTTTGAACTTTTTTAGCTATATCTAAGAATCTATTGTCTTGCATAACTTTATCTTTAAACTATTTATTGAACATTTGCAGCTATACTATGTATCGAAGAGACGTTTGTAATGCATAGTTCTATCCTCTAACTTATTACTTTTTCAGCTATATCGGAGAACCGTCTGAGTGACAAAGGAGCTGGTGACGTGTACAGAATTGTGACTTTCGCTTGGATTTTATTTGGTTTAGCTTACGTATCTCTCATCATTAGCTACATAACCAATGTGTTTGTTAAAAGAACGGAACAAGTAGAAAAGTTCACTAAAGATGCATTAGAGGTAAACATTAAAGATTATCTAACCTCCTATACATTTCTAGGAATATGATTGGTTAAAAGCGTCCGCGTGGAGACCTTGTATATTCAATATTAGGTTAGTAGGGATACGGGGCTAATTTCTGACACGGTTAGTAGTAGTATTACGTCCCCTTATTAAAACAAAACGGTACTGAGAAAAAAATCGATTATTTGTATAAATATGCGTTTTCAAATATGATTGTGCAGATGACAGCTTTTGTAATTCTTTTTATGTGCAAAGTTTAGAAATCAAGACGGTCTTTAAACACACGAGTAAAGCACGGAAAACATTTTGATTTCACGAAAATTTTACATCAAATTGCTGAAAGATATTTTAATCTTTGCTTTGAACATTCCGTGCAGGATTACAAAGTTTCTGATTTTGAATCGGATACAAACACATTCTGATGTAATAAGCCAAATATTTTATTCACATATCACGCTATTTTAGCACTATTAAGTGTAGAAAACCTGAGAATTTTATTTGTCTCAGTCAGATAAAAGCTTAGCAACGTAATGAGTGTATGATCAAAAGATACACAAAAGGAAAAGCCAATGTCATCAAGGTAAACTTTTCTGAGGGACCATCATTTTTTTTTTGTAATTTCATAATTTGTAAACGTGATAATTTGCTATCAATAATGTCAGTACCGGAGCACCGACTACTGAGCTGATGATACCACTGGGGATTTTGCCTGAATATGCATGGAAATATTTGCCACTGGACATTAATCAGATAACAATTAATAGACATATTGTATGCCTTAAATAACTACATTTATCTTTTAAAAGTATCAAGACTAGACACATACTTTCTGGGCTACTTCTAACCGCAACGGCAACATAGAATTATGTGCATAAACTCAGGTGACATGATAATAACTCGAGAGGACAAACGAATATAATTTTTAACTTTTTTTTTCAGGGAGAGATTGACAGACTTCAAGTTGAATTGAAGAAAACAAAAACTACAATGTATCAAAAAGCAAGTAGTGTGAAAACTAATGTTAAAAATAAATCCTGGGGTAAACCACAAGGTGATGCTATAAACGAAAGTAAAAATAAGACAGGTGTTCAACTTCTAAGTGTGTCAAATTTTAGGACAGTGTGATTTTATGAATATAAAGAACGGGTGTATAACTTCTTAGTGTGTCAAATTTTAAGACAGTGTAGTTTGATGAATATAAAGAACGGGTGTACAACTTTTAAGTGTGTCAAAATTTAGAACAGTCTGAATTTGATGTTGTAAAGAACATGTGAACAACTTCTATGTGTGTCAAATTTTAGGATAGTCTGATTTTGATTATAAAAAGAACATGTGTACAACTTCAAAGTGTGTCAAAATTTAGGACAGTCTGAATTTGATGTTGTAAAGAACATGTGTTCAACTTCTATAGTGTCAAAAGACTCATTTTAGGACAGTCTGATGTTCATGAATATAAAAAACGTGTGTGTAACTTCAAAGTGTGCCATAAGACTATTTTAGGACATTCTGATGTTGAAAGAACGTGTGCAACTTCTACATGTGTCAAATTTGAGGATAGTCAGCTTTTAATGAATATGAAGAACATGTGTGCAACTTGTACATGTCAAATTTTAGAAAAGCCTGATTTTGAAGAACATGTGTTCAACTTTTAGTGTGTTAAATTTAAGGATAGTCTGATTTGATGAATGGCAAGAACATGTGTACAACTTCAGTGTGTCAAATTTTAGGACGGTTTGATTTTAATGAATTTGAAGATCATGTATTTTTTTAGTGCGTCAAATTTTAGATAGTCGATTTTGTTGAATTTGAAGACCATATGTACAACTTTGAAGTGTGACATTTAGATCAATCTGTTTGGATGAATGTAAAAAACATGTGTACAACTTGTAACTGTGTTGAATTGTATGAGGTTGATCTTAAATGAATGTTGGGAACATGTGTACACTTCAAGTACATCAAATTGTAGGACAGTTCTATGTGTTGTCTGAATTGGACATGTACAACTTTAAGTGTGAATGTGATAATCTTGATGAATGAAATGTGTACAACTTAACTTGTAACTTTATAGTTGTCTTGATGAATGTTGGGAACATGTGTACATTCAAGTACAAATTGTAGGACAGTCTATAGTTTTCTTGATGAATGTTGGGAACATGTGTACAACTTTAAAGTATCAGTATCAAATTGTAGGACAGTCTGTATTTATCTGGATTAATGTTGAGAACATGTGTAAAACTTTTAAAGTGTCGTCAAATCGTCTCTGTTAATGTTAGAACAGTGTAAAACTTTAGTGTGTAAAGTTTATGACAGTCTGATTTTGATGAATGTAAAGAACATGTGTAAATTTTAGTAAAGTCCGATTTTATTGGGCGCAAAGAGGTGAACATATGTAAAAATAAGAGTGACACATTGTAGGATTGTTCGATTTTGATGTAACTTTGTTCAACTTCTAAATGATTCTAATTATTTCTTATTTGGATGTACAGCTTCTAACTGTGTATAGTTTTTAGACCGTTTTATCTGTCCACAGATTTTTATACTCACAAAAATATACGTTTTAGCAGGTGTGCAACTATTAAGTGAATCTTCTTTGAGTTCACAAGAATATATTTTCGATGTACACATACTTACAGCAGGTGTTTAACTTTTAAATGTGCATCTTCAAGCAGTGAAATAGCAATTGTTGGCATTAATTATTGTGAAATTAATCAATCCCTCAATCATGTATGATTGGTTTTTCAAGAAGAAAATTTTAGTTCCCTTTGAATGAATTCCATATCTTTTGTATTTTTCAATGTGAAAATTCAATTTGCCAAAATTTAAATGTTCAGGTAATTAACAACTTATTTTGGATAAGGGTTTTACTTCCTTCCCAATAAAGCTACTAGGCAGTCTGGCTAATAATAATAAGTTCATATTGGCTTGTGTACTAGTATTATAAATAGATAAAAAGAACAAAGCATATTGTAAATATTAGACTTTCTTTATGAGGGATACAGAGTATCTCATACAGAAAAACAATGAACTTTTCTTAAAATATGTTTTTAAATGATTTTTTTAGGAGATTGGGTCTATATTTTGGGCTTACTGAAGCTTGTATTCTAACAGTATTAGTTAAAGACAAGAAAAATGTAAAATTGTGTAAATGTGAGACTTTTATGAATAAATGGCATTAAAACTATAGTGTTTTAATCATTGTTGTGTATATATATCAAACAGTAAAAACACTACTAGTAGGTATTTTCAAGATAATCAGGATAGCTTTACAGGAAAAATTCCAAATGCTCTAACTGAGAATCCGTAAACTATACTACACTCAATGAAGCAACTCATAATTAATGATATTAAGAGACATTCAAGGATAATTTGTTTCCTTATCAATATTTAGCAAGCTGAATTTTATAAAAATGGAGAATATATCAATGGGCAATCAAAAACCAAAATCAATTAATGACAAAAACTAGTCCACTAAACTACAAATTGAGTAACACATACTCCACTTTACTTCAGGGTCGAACTCAGGTGTTCTGGAAGCGTAAGCAGTAAACAGTTCCAACTCCACTATTGACTTCTATTGTGTTACTATTGCAATAAAAACTGCTTCAAACTTTCAATTTCAAAGTGCACAGAAATCAAAATCTACCACAGAAAATGATAATATGACTTTGACATATACATGTAGTTTATATTTAAATGGAAACATTACACAGGGTATGAATATAAAGGATTCATGCCATTGAAATGGCAATGAATGGCATTGTAATGGCATTAAAGAAAGTCAACAGGCATTATTTTGTTTTCTCATGGTTTACATTCTATCATGGAATGAATCAGGATAAAAAGAAATGCATTATCTTATCTTGAAATATCTGTTCAAAATAATGCATCTTGACAAGCAATGAAAACTGTGAAACTGACTCAAGACATCACCAACTTTTGTACAAATGATCCACTAAATAATATAAGCACACATAAAAAGGAATACTCTTACATATCAAGTTATAAATTGTTTTAATTTATCCATGGTTTTAATAGACAAGTTAACACATTCCATCCATTTGTTGTTTTCAGAGTTTGTGTATGTCCGTAAATTTTCTGTGAATTGTAATACCATCTTTAAACATCTGAAAAAAAAATGAAAAAAAATTGAATATACTGTAGAAACAATAATTTTCGTGTGGTTCAAATTTCGTGGTTTTGTCTCTCTATAAGATTTCATGGGGATTTAATTTCGTGGTTTCTTTAAATGTAAGTGGTATTATAAGGAGACTAAATTTACGTGGGGGTTTTAATTTCGTGGATATATTCTTTCTATGAAATAATTACCGAAATTAAATACTCCACGAAAATTTCTGCTTCTAAAGTTTATTATTAAATCACAAAATAATGTATTTACTAAATGTACTATATATTGTAGCTGACTGGAGAAGTCCAGGTGACCACAAGTTACCACCCCAGTCAGATTGATTAATCAATTGATTTGTGTTTAACATCACTATCAGCTCTGTTGGATATTTCTTGTTGGCCATTTTTCATTGGTGGAGGAAGCCAGAGACCCCAGAGTCAATTAAGATTGGGTTTGAAGTTTGAACCCACCTGTCATGTGCCCTACTCAAACTCACAATCTCAGTGTTGACAAGCTAGGGAAACAGTAGTTGAAACTACTTAGACCACTAAGCTGCTGAGGCCCATACTCCAGTCAGAACATACAAATGAATCTGTACAAATGCAATTTTCAACCTAACATTAGATTTAGAATCACACAAACCATTATTTATAATATAAAAGAAAAATTGAAAGTATTTTTCCAAATTATTTTTATGCCCCACCTACAATAGTAGAGGGCCATTATGTTTTCTGGTCTGTGCGTCCGTTCGTCCGTCTGTCTGTCTGTCTGTTCGTCCGTCTGTCCCGCTTCAGGTTAAAGTTTTTGGTCAAGGTAGTTTTTGATGAAGTTGAAGTCCAATCAACTTGAAACTTAGTACACATGTTCCTTATGATATGATCTTTCTAATTTTAAAGCCAAATTAAACTTTTGACCCCAATTTTATGGTCCACTGAACATAGAAAATGACAGTGCATGTTTCAGGTTAAAGTTTTTGGTCAAGGTAGTTTTTGATGAAGTTGAAGTCCAATCAACTTGAAACTTAATACACATGTTCTCTATGATATTATCTTTCTAATTTTAATGCCTAATTATATTTTTTATCCAATTTCATGGTCCATTGAACATGGAAAATAATAGTGCGAGTGGGGCATCCGTGTACTTTGGACACATTCTTGTTTTTATTAATTGTCAGCAATGCTATAAAGATTTCCAGAACAAAAATTGATGTTCTGTAACATATTTTCTAGCAATGATAAAGAAATTTTTCCATTTATGCTGATTTAACCAATTACTTTTTTCTAATTAGAATTTTCAATTAAATCATCGTGTGACAGAATTTTTTTTTTATGTCCTTCACATCTTTATTAATATCATATTGTCATAGAAGACTGAACTTAAAGACTTTAGAAATAGTTAATAATTCATAAGTAATTATAATTTTAAATGGAGCTTTGAACTTACAACTTATTCATATCAATTCAAGCTAAGCATGTTTTAAATACTCGCTGTTCCAAACCCCCCCCTCCAAAAAAAAAAAAACCAACAACAAAAAAACAATACAAGAATGTGTTGCTATTTGATATTATGCCCACCTCAGCGTAAAAACCTTGGTTTCATGTTATAATAAACCAACCAAATTATTTTATATTTTTCATGTTGGTTACCTTTCATAGCCATTGATACAGTATGGGTTTTTCCCATTGTTGGAAGATTGTAGGGTTGTCTTTAATTGCTTACATTCATTCCATTTGTCTTATTGGCATTCTTACCACATCTCCTTTAATAACACTTTTATATTCGTAAAATTAAAATCAAGTAAATGTCACATTACTTCATGGTGAGAAACATATTATGAAAAGATCACCATTACATATAATGTACATGTGTAATAAGGATCAAGTTGAGTTGCTTTGTGGTGACAAGCCTTAACTTAAAATGGACAAATGGAAGGACCGAGACATCCATTGAAAACAATACTATCATAAGAGGGGTAGAGCATGAGGGGCAGAAAAAATGAATGGGATTCTTATTTCTAAAATATGTGCTTAATAGTGAGGTTGAAACTGGAAATTTTTAGTCATTCAATAATATTTTGTTTGGAAGATTATTTTCCCTATTTCATCACTTACGCTTGCAATTAAAAAATATATTATGGTTACATGGTGGAAATATTAGAATTTTTATGTACATGTATTCGTTATAACCAAAAAATTGCTACAAGATGAAGATCACACATATCAAATAAAAACTTGCATTTATTTTGATATATCAATAAGGATTATTTTCTTCTGATAGAGAATATTAAAGTTGCATTAATCAATTTTACAATTTGTCATTGATCAAAATTCTTATAGTTATGATAAAGGACACGAAAAAAACTTGCATGCTAAGTTTTTTTTTGAATGATTAGAGACTGTTACAGTTCTGTAACTTTATTACATAAAAGGAATTTATTTTTGCCCTTTGTAGTCTCTACTACTATCTAGTGTTTGTCAGACTTAGCTGAACCAAATGACTTAAGCCATGATAATTAATTCATAAGAAAGAATACTGTAGGATTGTAATTAAAACTTTTTTGTATTGATTGGAATGAGATATCATTTGTTTTGTGAATATTTAATGAACTTATAATGACTTTAGGTACCAGCGGTAAATATATACATGACAACAGCACGTCACAATTTGAAACACCAACACATTAATTTAATATCTATATAATTGATAAATCTGTAATAGCTCTTATTCAATTAAAATATTAATGATGTTGAACACCACTACACTAAGTAATACATTAACCCATATATTTGACATTTAGTCTAATTTTTAAAGCTCTGTTTGCAGACTTTCTAGTTATTAATAATTTAAATTCAGGAAATAATGTAATGTCCATGATAATAATAAATGGGGAAAGTGTCCATGGGACACAGGATGCCCCCAATTGCATATAACGTTATAAATGGACATAACTCAAGAACTGTAAAAGTGATGCTACCCTAATTTGTACTTGATCTAAGTTTTGTGGTAATAAGCATTGTTTATATTTTTCATAACATTTAGTTCAGGTAAACTTAAGTCATCAATTTTTCCATTCATAAAAGGGCATAACTCTAGAATGGTAAAAGTGACGCCACCAAAATTCAAACTTGATCTGTGTTTTGTAGTAATAAGCTTAGGACTTGCTGCAAAGAGTATCTCTCACAGCGAAGTTGGCATCTGATTGTGAGGTGTTATACATGATTGTATTGGCCATCGAGCATCCTCTTGATTGAATTCGTCTAAATTACATGCTTGGGCAGTCTCAAATGTCTCAAATAACATTGCTATTTGTTTGTTGGTTATATTTCCTACAACACGAGGAAGCAGATACTGCGCAAAGAAGTAATTTTCTGATGATATCAAACCCCAGTTCCATTATCATGTAGTCTATTTTTGCCATAATTTTGTTTTCAACATGCTTATGTGCAAGCATCTGCATGTTGACTTTAAAGGGAGCTACGTGCCTGTGTATAGTGTATACCTGGTTACACGTTAGAAACACTAAGAACTTTCTGTATAGCCTAGAGAGAATGAATGACATTGAAAACATCAGAAAACACCTAAAACTCAAATTTCTATAAATAAATAGCGAAATAAGTCTCAAGTCCAAACTGTTATGTTCCATCCAAATTGATTTGAATGGGATTTCCCCAACTAGAGGCTCCAAGGTATGCACATTTTAATAATTTATATACTATGACAATAGCTTATGTGCATCAGCTAATTCCCAGCATATTAATATGAATAATTAAGTTGTCATCTTCTTACTGATCTACGATGGCTTCATTAACATTTAAATGCATAGTCAACGTAAAATTGACAATCGATCAATCCAAATTAGCGCAGGAGTTACCTATCTATAGTTAATTGAGCTGCAGCTGATTGGCTCTCTAACCAAAAGGAAGTGATCAGAATCTAAAATTTATGTTTTTAGCCTACTTAAAGTTGTTGCCCTATCAAACAGTTAGATTATTATGGGGAGGGTCTGAATTTATTGGGGTTAGTCCTTAAATAATACAAGTATGCCATTTTATGGCAAGCGTTTGTATGCAGATTTTGGCAATTTACAAAATCAAAACTCCTAGCAACTAGAATTTTTCCTCAAACCATGAAAATGGCCACAAAAATAAACAAATTACTGTACTCAAGAATATTGTAATGGAGTACATTTTGTAGTAGAATATTTCTAAGTACAATTGACTCACTGGTTTTAGTTGTTACTATATATCTTACTTTATATGTTTTTTTTCTTCCAATTTCTTTGTTTCTATTGTAACCAGGTCACATGTGGTCAACCATACAATCAAATGTAAAGTCTGGTGAATTATAAAACAACTGGAAGCAAATGTTAAAACAATAACAGATTAGGAATTTCAATTATTTTTTAAATAAAACAAATTACAACAGAAGCACTTAATATTATTAACTGATTTTTTAGTTTAAATATCTCAGTCACCAGACTTTCTGAAATAAAACATCAAACAGGAATAAAAAAATTCTAAAGTTAATCGAAAAAAATGGAATATGTTCAAATTACCATAGCAAAATTAAAAGTTTTTTTCTATTCAAATAAGTTCTTGATGATTTTTGAATTCAATAGCAAATATTTTCATTTCGTAAGGTTGAAAAATTTCTATTCAAATACTCTTTGATCCTTTCTGAATTAATGGCACTTATTTTTAAGGTTTTATAAGCCTCACTTTTTAATTGATTTCTAAAATAAAAAAAAATAAAACAATAGAAATTCATTGGAGTACAACAATTCATTTGAAAATTGATTTGAATGAATATCTAATGCTTGAAATTTGCAATGCAAATCATGAAACTAATTTGTCATGCCTCAGCGCTTATGGACAATAAGATACCTACCATTTAATCAACGATTGTAGATTGTTTCTTTGACGTGAACGTAATGTTTTATTTTTTAATTGTTCTTGACGTGTTTGAAGTGCTGTAAACACTTGAGTAATCACAGTTTCACATTCTGTTACAATTCTCAATAATAAATTTATAATTTCATCATCTTGATTCCCTGATCCCGAATCCTGTAAGAAGAAAAGAACATCATTTTTCTAATACAAGAATTTCAAGGTGTGGCCTTGAAGGCATAAAACTTTGCTCAGTGCTCGGAGCACAAAAATCATGCTCCAAACATGAAATCCGGCAATTTCATTGGTTGATTTTCGAGTCTGAGTACAAAAATCATGCTCGAAAGTTTTATGACCGTGAGGCCTGGCTTCATTTTTTGTGCTAATTAAACGAATAATGTTTGCAAAACAGTGACTTTTGGTTTTAAATGTAACAAATGTTTTTTTTATGTTTTCTACTGTAACAATGAACCGTTGGTAGCTAAAATATGCAAAGTACCAATATCTGTGAAAAAAGTGACAATGTAATTTGTATAAGAACAAGTTGAATTTTGAAGAAGCTATGTGTAACCATGGTAGCTATATCTTGTCAAAATGAGTCTATTCAGGATATAGTTATTTTTTTTATAAACAATAAACTACAGTTCCATGCAATTTTACTTCTTATGATGTTGACCAAAGACTCAAGCTTACAAAACAGTTTAGAACGGTTCAACTCTTTTATGAAATCATGCAGCAAGAATAAAGAGAGAAGTGGGTTAAACATCAACCTGTAATACAAAAACAAACAAAAACAAACCAAACAAGTGAAACTGTGAGCTTCTGCTCACTGATGAAACCCCCTTCCAAAAGTTCCTGATAAAAATGTGACGAAAAATTTTCAACTTGGCTATCAGGTGTAAAAATGATACAAGTGTTCGGTAAACAGGAAGTTGTCGAGTGATGAATCTGAAAAAGCATCACACAGTATAGCTGACTTATATCAAGCCTGAAACCAAATTTCAGAAATCCTGGTAGTGTAGTTCCTGAGAAAAATGTGACGAAAAATATTCATGGGACGGACAGACTGACTGACAGACTGACGGACTGACGGACTGATGGACTGACAGACTGACGGAAGGACAGACAGAGGTAAAACAGTATACCCCCCTTTTTTTCAAAGCGGGGGTATAAAAACAGAAAAGATGGCTTCCCCCAAACTGTAAGGGCTGGCAAAAATATATTACTTTCATGGAAAAAATTGTTCTTATATTCATTCATTTTGTTTTCAATGAAAATGCATTGTCATAATTTTGTTTAATTGCTTTAAATATGTTTCGGCCTATTAACAGTATACATTGCATATATTTACCTGGTAGAAAGTAAAAAAACCAAGTCAACAACTGGGTCAAAAATCAAGTGTCTTTAGAATATGTAAAGATCTAAATTGACATATCTTAAAATTTCAAAATTTTTCTTACCTTATATCTGAAAAGAGTTTGTATTTTTATATTTAACATTTCACCAATAAATACACTGCAATCAGCAAATGGTGAAAATACTCTGAAATAGAAAAATAGAGAATCCATTAATAACAACAAATGTGACATTTATACAAATCAAATTTTTGATTTTGGTCTGAAAAGTTTTCATACTCAACATGTGATGTTCTGAGTCATGTCAAACTAGATGTGTCAAAGCGACACGAATGGCCCTGTCCCAAAAAGTTGAAAAATCTGCAATTCCAATAACACATGTGGACACAAACATGATGGTAGTCTCACATTTAAAAAATAACCTCAAAATCTGGAGGGGTATAGAAAAAAAATCCGTATAACTATTATTTTCAATAATTTATCAAAGTCCAAAGCCTGTAATTTCAGCAAGAAAGAGCGAAGCGGAACAAGACTTATACTTGATCTGTAACTCATCATGGGTAACTCACATATCAAATATTAGCCCAATATCTGAAGGCGTTTAGAAAAAAAGTCTGTATAACTGTGATTTTCAACAATTTCTCAAAGTTCAAAGTCTGTAATTTCAGCAAAAATTAGTGGAGGGGAACGAAACTTAAACTTGAATTGTAACTCATCATGGTTAACTCACATACCAAAAATCAGCCCAATATCTGAAAGCGTTTAGAAAAAAACTCTGTATAATGGTTTGTTGCGGAATGACAGAATGACGGAATTACGGAATTACAGAATTTCGGAATGTAGGACGACAGAGGTAAAAGACTAAAAGTATATGGAATCGACAACTTCGTTGCGGGGCCATAAAAATGAAAAAAAAAAAAAAAAGACAAACAACAGTCTGTAAAAGGCTCATAAAAAACTAAAGATTAGCAACATACCCTACCAAAAAGCCAGTGATGATTTCAAAAGCTCTGGAAGAGTGAACAAATCAGGCTTCCCATTTGGAACCCCTTGTATTGCTCATGATGATGGTAAGTACATAGATGGTGGTCAGTCTCATTTTGTTATGTCTCAGTTAAGATAAGAAACACAAAAGCTCTGAAAAAGTGAATGAATCAGGCTTCCCATTTGGAACCCTTGTATTGCTCATGATGATGGTAAGTACATAGATGGTGTTCGGTCTCATTTTGTTATGTCTCAGTTGAGATAAGAAACACAAAAGCTCTGGAAGAGTGAACAAATCAGGCTTCACATTTGGAACCCCTTGTATTGCTTATGATGATGGTAAGTACATAGATGGTGTTCAGTCTTATTTGGTTATGTCTCAGTTGAGATAAGAAACATCAACTGGAACATATCTGTCACACAAATATTTTATGACTGTTAACCAACTCATGATGACAATCTTTAACATTTCTAAGCGATGACTTAAACTTTACCATTAAAAACCCTTAGTTTAATGTTATCCTTGTATCAAAGTAGCAACACTATATCAAGGAAGTCATTATAGGAAACACAAGCTCTTCAATATTATATACAATACAACAAGGTCTAAATCATCCAGAGCCTAGAAAACTTGTAAAGTTCCAATATAAATAAATGTCTTAAAAATATCTTTTTAAAGACAATCAGATTTTAAACGGGACATGCACATGTATAGAAGAGTTCCACTTAATTTTTAATGTTGAGATCATAACCATACTTTTTCAACCTTCATCAGCGGAAATACTCAAAGATATATCATTTATTCATCATTCACGCACGAACTTGTCTCAGAAAAAAATATATCTTTGTAACTTTCAGGTATAGAGATGTGATTTTTTTCTGAAGCAAGTTCTTGTAACTTTCTGCCAGAACTTGCCATCGTCTGATGTTCAGTACTTCTGTACTTTGATTAATGTTGAGATTTTAACCATACTATTTCAACCTTCATCAGCGGAAATACTCAAAGAGACATCAAAGAACATAAATAGAAATGATCACAGGAAAAGGAAATACTATATAATATATGACAAATTTTATTTCACGCTCATGTGGAGATTTCACTCAAGTTTTTCCATTCTGCGACATAATTATATATTTTTACCTGTTCAAGACTTCCTGAATTGTCTTTCTAATATTCCATTTATTACATAATAGATTGATTATAGCTGTCGTTTCTTTTGTTATTAAATCATTTTCTTGAAAATTAGAATCAATGATTTCCTTGTCATTCCAATGGGTTCTGAAAATATCAAAAGAAAATCTAATACTACAAAGAAATAAATATGGATATAAATGCTATTGGTTTAAGATGAAACTAAAGATTATTTTCGCTTTCAGATGAAATTCAAAAATTCAAACTAAGGATCAGACTTTCTACTGGGGATAAATCTCACAAAGCATAATAATTTACAAACTGAAAATTGATTTTCAAACAAAGTAGAAAGTAAATGTTTCCTCACTTGTAAAATGATTGACTGAATTCAAAAAATTTACAATCAGGCAAAATAAGTTTTGTTTTAGTCAATAAAAGCTTTTAAACAATATAATTGAATATTTCATTGCAGTGTTTGATGTCATTTCAAGCTATAAATCATTTAAATTGAACATTTTATAGCAAACAGATTTTTTTCCAAATAAAAGTGATAAAACAAAAAACTCATAAATGATAAGCAAAATAAAAAAAAGGAAACCAATTTCAGTATAAACATTGCAAACAAACATTTTAATGTTACTTCAATATTGATGTGTTGCCTTAAAAATTATGCATAAACATTCCATCCAAAGTACAATAAAATCATTACTGAAAATTGGTTTAATTGTCAGTTTATGTTGATATAATGGTACAATGCTACATTAAGGGAGACACATTACATTTACAGATATCAGGGGATTCCATTTTTCTATTACGAGGGGCGTAAAGGGGGGTATCTGCATGGAAGAACGCGAAATAAAATGCCATTTCATGATGAACAAACAATTAAAAATTTCTTGCATGTTGATCTTTTTACCGATTTCTTCACGAAACACGGTGAATAATGAACCTTTTTTACAGCAGCACGTGAAATAAAAATGGCAAAACACGTTGAACGAAAATAACCCTTCATCACCCTCTATTACGATTGCCCCCTTGATGTATTTACATATTTTTTAAAAGGTAACACTGGTAAAATATATGGAAAATTAAGATTTTTAAACTTAACATTAAAAAAAAGAGGACAAAATGGAATAAGATTAAATATTTTCCTCCTTTAAAGTCCAGATGATTTGTATAAGCAGATGACAGGGTTATAACCGACTAGCTGGAATCCAGCAATGCTCGATGCATATATCAGCAGTTTTATTCAGCACATTTATTATCTTTTGTGTTACTATTTTTTTTAAACAATCATATATATCATTTTAGAGGGCTATACACATAATTCAGACAGAGAATATAAAAAGAGGATGTGGTATGATGCCAATGAGACAACACTCCACAAGAGACCAAATAACACAGAAATTAACAACTATAGGTCACTGTACAGCCTTCAACAATGAGCAAAGCCCATACCACATGGTCTGCTATAAAAGGCCCAGGAAAGACTAGATGCTTGATAGACATAAAAGCTGTTGGCTTTTTTATTAAGCAAAGAGACATGATACCTCAATAATTTGTTTTTCTTGAGTTTATTCTACGTGCAAATTTAACATTTTAATTTTTAATTTCTAGATTTACTTTATGTTTCTAGGTCTGTTTTTCCTGTGCATAATAAAAAGGATTTATTGAATTCGAAAACCCACTTTAATTACAATATAGAAAAGGTTGGCGGTTTTCTTTTGGGACCCTGGTTTCCTCCACCAAATATTTTTATTGATCGCCATGAAATAGTACAAAAGTGTTGAAAGTGGTGTTGAACACCAATCAATCAATCAATCAACCACAGCATCATCAATAAACTGTGAATTCTGATGTACTGCTGAAAAATGATTTGCGTATATTCTTTTTCAGCAAAACTTCAGATTTCACAGTGTCATTGTTTTGGTTAAAAAAATAACGACCATCTTTTTAAAAAAAAATTTGCAATTCAGCATTGGAAAATAATCTTGGGACTCTAACAGTTTTAATATTTCAAGCTACTTTTCATGCATAATTCTAATCAAATATAAAGTTGTTTCCCACATGTTGAGACAATTTCCTGGTTTGAAATGGAAATAAAAAAAGAAGACAAAAAGTAAATTCTTTAAATCCCAAAAGCTTTGATGCCATAGAAACTTGAGGAATGTAATTTTTTTTAATTTTCTAAAAATTAATTGCTTTAGTGCATTAATAACAGCTGTTCTGATGAGTATATTAATAGTTCAATTTTTTTTAACATTACTTAATACTGTGTAAAATGTTCATGCAAATTTAGAATGCAGGAGTATTACATTTATCATATCTAATCTTTGAAATGTATTTCTCCAGCAATACAACATAAAGCCATTATTGAATAATAGAAATTTAATATCAAATTAACATATCCCCAATGAAATGAAATGGTGTACACATTATGATTAATTATCAAACACCCAGTAAAAAAGACTTATATCTATCATCTAATTAGCCATTACGGTTTTTGTTCTTCTGCATAATCAAATTCATAACAAAGAAACCTCCAATGGTAGTTTTGCAGGATAAAACACAACATGTATTTTATCATTCATTATTTAAGAATTTAAAAAAAAGGTTTATAAATTATTCTTTAACATCCAAAATTCGAAGATAAACAAATAACAGATCCATGAAAATTGGATGTTTTTCATGCTGTAAAATTTTCATAATATTAAATGAAACATACGTCTTCCCTAACAGAACTTTCAGATTTGATCAAAAAGAACTTTTAAGAACTTTTATTTCATCAATTAAATTTTACAAAAAATTAGCATCTGACTTTAAGAACTTCTATATTTGATCGACAAAATTTTATGAAACTTTGGCATATGACTTGAACTTTTATATTTGATTGACTATATTTAAAAAAAAAATGGCATATGACTTTAAGAACTTTTATCTTTTGACAATAAATTTAGTAATACTTTGGAATTTGACTAGGAACTTAAGCAAATATGCCAATCCCTTGTCATTGCCTCAATATAGGTGCAACATCACTAATTTGGGCCCGGCTAGAAAGCACATACCAGAAAGTAATACATATCTAACACAAAATAGTCCCTACGCATGAGTGTAACTTTCTAAACATGTAGAATATATATGTTTTTTTTTTGTATCAAATGAGAGCTGAATGACTGGTGATCATTGTAGAACACTTTTTGACTCATAATTTTGGATATTTAAAAAACTGCACCAAATTTTAAAAAGAAGGTACATTTTGCCTGTTTGTCATGTTTAGGTATATCCGAAATTATGGGAATCAGTTCTTTCTTATATGCCATTAAAGGTATGTTGATTTTTTCAGTACAAGGCACTGTAAAGTGTAGCTTTGACATGCAATGAATGTCACTTTATTTGAACTTAAAATGAAAAAGCTGGGTCTGCTTGAAATAGAGGAATTTAATATAGAAAGCAAAGGGGCCATGAATTAGTGGTGTACTTCCTTTTCTGTCGGTGGGGCTTAAATTAATCATAAATTAATTTTCTAGATGTCAGTAATGTGTCAATTTTATGTTAGTAGCTATATATATTTTTCATAAAATAACCACAAAGACTCGTTAAAAAACAACTGCAAGCTCATGAAACATATTTGTGGTAGGGTTGGTGTATCTCAATCTCAAGATTTCGGATTAGTGTTTTTGCATTCTGTCTTTCTTTAACTTGTTGTATTCTACAGCCCACACTAAATTTGGAATGCTTGTCAAAATTCTTTAAAGCCTAGTTGATCCATTTATTTAAAACAACCCTGTTACCATAAGAGATGATACACTGTCTCTCAAGTGGGTCTCATTGGGGTCTAAGCATGACGCAGGATTGCTGATTTTTTGTAAGCGTGACACGTGAAAGTCAAATTATTGTGTCGTGAAAACGGGAAATGAGGTCTTGCGGGATCCGGGAAATGATAAAAAAATTGAGAATTGCTTATATACATAGTGTAAGCGGGATACAGGAATCTGACAATACAGTAAGTGGGATCCGAGATCAGAACCCCCCATTGAGACCCCCTCTCAATCATTACCTCTGATCTAAGGTGTAAGTATATTCTATATGTTTATTAAATTGTCCTGCAATCTTTGTTACTTCCTTGATCTAAAAAAAAATAAATAAGTGCATACAGATAATATACTTATATCCTGAATATATAGTATTATTTGTATGTAGTGATTCCTCATATTACATTTATTAAATATTATATATCTCTCAGCAGCTCAAATACAGCAATAACTAAGAGACGACATCAAAAGTTCAATGTAGGATAAAAAACTAAATTGATATAGTTTTTTCTCTGACCCCCTACCCCCTCTTGGCTTTTGCACCATTTTTGACCCATCACCCATCCTCCCCCCACCCCAAAACTATTTGAATTAAGTTTTTTATCCTTCTTTGAATTTTTGATGTCATCCCTAATGTGTTTAATATTTTTATGCAATGATCGATAAACATAGCATTCTCAACAATGCCTGCTAAGAATGATTCTGACAACAGAAATAGGAATGTTACACATCATTTTATAGATAACTTAATATAAATTTAAGACATAACAAGTTTCAGTAGATTAATCCCTGCGGAAACAAAGCGATTTGGTATTTTGTGTTATATTACATAAGGTATAATATGGTGTTGTTTTTTTTCGAGAGGACATGTGAAAGAAATTGAAAAACAGGTCCTGATATTTTTAGACAAACTCTTTATAATCTTCAGAATTTCACAGACCAAAAAATCCTTTTTATCTTTACTTAAGTTTGTTTACCAATAACATATGAAATATATCTTAGTATGTTGGTTGTAAGAAGTCCTTAAAACCTTATTTCCCCTCTTTTGTTTAGAATAAGTATTTTTACAAAAAATTACTAGCAAACTTACATACTTACAATAGTTTTTTTAAAATAAAAATTTCCTACCTTTGATTTTACTAATGATACTGGGTGAAACAAGGCCTCATACTGATTTACCCAAGATGCAATTCTCTTTAGCCAGGGCTAAAATAATAAAAGGCAAAAATCACATGTATCAATAGATCCTACATTCTGTATGTGATTTTGCAGAGGTATTTAATAGTTGTCAACAATATAAATACTTTTTATCCATTTGAAGAAAAATCGAATAATTTAGACATTCGTCATTTTTTCTAGTAATTTATACTGCACGAGGTAACAAATTTTGTAATAAGGAAACACCAAAGATTAAAAAGTTGCATACAAAGTTACTCAAATGAACTATTAAATTATTTTTTCAAAATACAAAAAATAGCACATGGTTCCATGATGTACTGGTACAAAACATATATTAACCTTTTTACAACAGTCATCTGCAGGCTGGTACTTTGATGTGATGTGTACTGTTACTATGACAACAGCAGTACATAGTGACTTGGGAAAAGTAAAAACATCTGCTTCACCATGACTTAGTCTATCTCGTATACGTGGTCCACTTGGATATGTTAGCAAATCCATTAATATTTCCTGATAATAAAACAAAAAGCATTTGAAGTGGAATTCAGTTGAAATTCAATGTTTTATAGGTATTATGAATTTCATTCAATGTTGCCTTTGCGAAAAAGAGATTCTATTTAGAATTCTTAAGGTGGTACCCAACACTTTCACTAAAATTAATTTGGCTCGTTTAATTTTCATAAAATTTTGACAAAGTATTTACTTTGACCCTTTAACAAAAATATAAAAAATTCAAAAAATTTGAACCAAGCGTTTTATCAGAAAAATTACACTGGTTATATAGCAGTTTGACAAACACTAATTTTGATCATTGAGAAGCTTTATATTGCCTTCACAAGGCAACGTAATTAAAACGTTTAGCTGATATTACAGAGTTATCTCCCTGTAGTGTTAGGTACCACCTTAATTGCAAATTTCTCTCTCTCCTTCTCTCTCACAGCTGCTAGAGAGAGAAATTAGATCAGTGTTCAAGATTCATATTATTATAATCATATTGTGCAATGGAAATTATTTTCCACTGAGGTATAGGGGGATGGTTGAGATCTCACACAACATGTTTAACCCTACCACATTTTTGCACCTGTCCCAAGTTAGGAGCCTTTGGCCTTTGTTAGTCTGATTTTAGTTCATTTATATATTCAAGAGTTAAGTATGATGTCCGTTATCCCTGAACTAGTACACTTTTTTGTTTAGAGGCCAGTTAAACCACCCTTCCAGGTTCAGGATTTTCTTGCTATATTGGTTGACCCATTGGTGGTCTTTGGCTATTTTCTGTTTTTAGGCTGGGTTGTTGACACATTCCCCATTGCCATTCTCAATTTTATGAAGCCCATATCAAAGTATTTTCTCATGGGCACTGTCCATGGTTGATCTTAAGTATGTAGAATGTTTGTACACTTAGTGTTTTAATGTTTTTAGGCAGTTCAGAAGGCAAATTTAGTTTACAAATGAAAGTATGCTTATAAAGCTTTTTTTAGACCATATATAAAAGAAGATGTGGTATGATTGCCAATGAGACAACTATCCACAAAAGACCAAAATGACACAGACATTAACAACTATAGGTCACCATATGGCCTTCAACAATGAGCAAATCCCATATCGCATGTCTAGTTCATACTGAATGGAGAAAATTGTACAGAGTAAAGTCAGAAATGCAGTGTTCAGTTCAGTGTTTGATATTTAGAATTAGATAAACTAACCATAATAGACTCTCCAATCTCAGATGGCAGCTTATTTTCTACATTTTCTGTGACATATTGATCAAGAATCTATCAATAAAAATAAAAGTCATTCAGCATTCATTTATTCATTAAAAATGTAAAAAGTCTTGTTTAACATTTGCTGTAATATTGCCTGTAAAAAAGTTTAATCTGTTTTCAAACCACAAAATTAAGATAAAATACCAGAAAATAAACTGAGCTCTTCAGCTTATATCCATTTGGGCCTTTAAAATCTTAGTAACTGCTCATCACACATTAATTTGGAAAACTGGTAATGGATTCATTTGTACTTTCATTTGTTGCAAGATGACCAATAACCAAATATGAGATTCTTTAATTCTATCTATAATGCACTTTTCTATTGCTCTAAACAACTGCAACATTTCACATCTGGTCCGAGTACACAGTTATTTCGTAGTGCATTTCTTTTAGACAATAAATGAAAATAAAAAAAATCCCACCTGCGCTTTCTCAATAATATTTTTACAGTGTGTTGTACTACTTTTGGGACAAATCATATCAAAACTATAGAAAACTTCATCAGCTCTAACTCAAAATATTGACAATTTTATGTTCAGGGGGTCTTGAAATCTTTTGACAGTTTCCGTAATACTTATTTTTAACCTTTTTCAGCTGGACCAAATCACTACTTTACTTTAAAATTCATGAACCAAATTTTTTCACAGTGTAATTTTATCCCCCTACTTGTTATTTGAGGTATAAAACATGAAGAAATAAATTTGAAAGGGGTATAAAACAGATTAGCAAGTAACACACTGTCCACACTAGGGACTATATTCGTGGACAATGAAAATCAAGGGACGATAACTGTGTACTCGGACAATCTGATACTAAATAGTAATGTGGAATCTGTTAAGCAATGGGAGATAACTCAAAGTTTGTTTTTTTTCCCCCCATTTTAACTATCATGTACTTTCTAATGTTAAAAGGACAGCAGTATTTTACATCTGATAGTAAATAGTAAATCCATCAGTATAATCTATTAAGATAGGGGAGATTACACAATAAAAGTGTGATTTGAAAATAAAACAAAACCTTTAAATAAGTTTGATAGCCTACCTCATCAAGAGTAGTATATAATGTTGTTGCCTGAAAGAGCAAAGTAAATTTCATCTATTAAATACAAATAATAAAATAAAACAATGATTGAGGTTTTTAAAAAAGATTACTAATGATTAAGACAAGACATAAATATCAATTTCCTTTAATTTATAATCTGGTTTAAAAGCTGATACCGATGGGCAAAATTCCCATATTTGTTTAATTTTACACAAAAATAAAAAATTGTCAGGTTCTGATCCCTAATCATTACATAAATCTTATAAGATCATTCCATGTAAATGTAAATTGTAATCCTTTTTGATGTGTAAGAAATAGCAAAGATTAGGTTTTGTATTTGAAATTAAACAAGAGGCTGTCACAACGACAGCAAACCGGATTTATTAATATTTATTTGTGTCATGGCAATATCACAAGAACCATTACTGATGAATGGTGAAAGTGAAAATCATCAATATCAAATTTGACCTCCATTTTGTCATCAGTACCAACATATTAAAATTTGAAAAGCTTAGATTGAATGGTTCATGAGTAAATGCAACAACGTGAATGGAAACGCCATTTTACAATCTTTCAAGAACCATAACGCCTGAACAGTAAAAGTCAAAATCGTCATTATTTAAATTGACCTCTATTTTGTCATCAGTAACAACATATTAAAATTTGGGAAGCTTTGGTAGAACAGTTCATGCGTAAATGCACGGACACAACTGGAAACTCCATTTTTCAATCTTTCAAGAACCATAACTCCTGAACGGTAAAAGTCAAAATCGTCATTATTTAAATTGACCTCTATTTTGTCATCAGTAACAACATATTAAAATTTGGGAAGCTTTGGTAGAACAGTTCATGCGTAAATGCACGGACACAACTGGAAACTCCATTTTTCAATCTTTCAAGAACCATAACTCCTGAACGGTAAAAGTCAAAATTGCTATTATTGAACTTGACCTTCATTGAGTTGTCAGTAACAACATATTAAAATTTTAAAAGCTTTGGTTGAACGGTTCATGAGTTAATGCACGGAAAACATTTGATTGCCGCCCGCCCAACCGCCCGGCCGCCCGACTGCCTGACCGCCCGCCCGCCGTACATCCCCAATCAATAACCGACATTTTTGTCACAAAAATCCGGTTAAAAATCAAATATTTGGGCAAAAATTTAAAAAAAAACCCCAAGAAAAACAGACTGAGTGAAATGTCTAACAATGATACTAACCTCAGCTGTAATGGTTCTCCCTGGACAGTTGTTTACAATAGAAAACTGACATCTAAGGGCATGTTCTAACAGTGGTAACAGTAAAACCATAGCCAGGCCTGGTTTATCAGTGTTATATAAGTCTATGCAGTGGTTCCAAAGTGTTAGTTGGTATTTAGGTATGAAGCTACTGGTTTGCATTAATATCTTCATCTCTTCTGATGTCATGTCATTTATATCTGATTCAATAAAACAAGAAATCAAAAGTTATATATCTGTGGTAATATTAACTGATCAACTTTGGTTAAAACAAGCTCTTAGAAATTATGAAATAAAAAAGAATAGACAACTTTCGAGGTCGATGCATTTCCATGAAAAACTCTGGTTTTAGTGAACATCATTCGTGCGTTTAGGGGCATCGTCATTTCCATTCCTATGTTGAGCTAGTGGTTGGAAAACTATAATGCTATATTGTACGAATTATTCAGCAAATTAAATTCTTATAATTGACAATCAGCACTGCTGTCATTAGTGAATTGTGATTAGATACATTATTTCTAGTTTATCCTGCACAATGACGATCACCAAGACGCTTGATGAATGTTAAAAGTGCAGGCGATCCCCTCTATCTGGTAAATGATGTCATTTAGGCGTGCATAATTGACGAGTTTTTCCCAGTGACGGATGAACTAGAAAGTGGTCTATTAACCGGCTGTAAGAAAATTTATAAGCATCCAGAGTCAAACATGATAAAGAGGTCAAATATGTTCAGCTAGAAGTTGTCTTGGCATGTGCCTTTCTTTTTTTCCCATACAGTATACTTCTACACTTTGAACCTCAATTCAAAGGTCAAAGGAAGAGGATAATATAAAGGTTTAGATGAATCTTGTCTTGGTTTAAATGAATACCTGGCAATATCTCTGCATACTGACTGTCTTGATGAAATATTATTGGTGATCTATGAGGAATATCTCCTTGTAAATACTGATCAAGACTTGGTAATACTATTAACAGAAAACATGTGTATCTGAAAAAATAAAAATAAGTCCATGTTCTTTAAATTAAGAAATAGGTGTGGTAAAGTCCTTATGTTGTCTTGCAACTGATGATGAATGGCTGTTTCATATCCAGAAAAAAATTACTTGCATATTCAGGACAAGGATATATTAATGTGGTATGAATAGAAACGCTGCTTTTTGCTAGACAGTCAAGGTAAGCTTGATTTTTAACGTGCTTCTTCACAATGTAACACTCTGAAATTATTATCCTGATTCTGAACCCAGCAGTCTTTTCTTTTGTGGATAGTTGTCTCATTGGCAATCATACCACATCTTCTTTTTTTATATATTTGCTCTTTCTCCTAAAATACTGTTTATTAGTTGATAAGCAGCAAATACTATTTTTCCAGTCTTTGGTTTGACCCATTCAGGGGATTTATACATTACATTTCAAAAATGATAAATAAAATAATTAAATAACAAGAATGTGTCCAAAGTACATGGATGCCCCACTCGCATTATCATTTTCCATGTTCAATGGACCGTGAAATTAGGTAAAAGATCTAATTTGGCCTTAAAAGTAAAAAGATCAACCTAAAGGGAACATGTGTACTAAGTTTCAAGTTGATTGGACTTTAACTTCATCGAAAACTACCTTGACCAAAAACTTTAAAACTGAAACTCACACTTTTAATTTCTATGTTCAGTGGACCATGAGAATGGGGTCAAAAGTCTAATTTGGTTTTAAAATAAGAAAGATCATATCATAAGGAACATGTGTACTAAGTTTCAAGTTGATTGGACTTCAGGTTCATCAAAAACTACCTTGACCAAAAACTTTAACCTGAAACTAGCACTTTTAATTTCTATGTTCAGTGGACCATGAAAATGGGGTCAAAAGTTTAATTTGGATTTAAAATAAGAAAGATCATATCATAAGGAACATGTGTACTAAGTTTGAAGTTTATTGGACTTCCGCTTCATCAAAAACTACCTTGACCAAAAACTTTAACCTGAAGTTGGACGAACAGACAGACGGACGAACGAATGAACGGACAAAAAGACGGAAGGACGCACAGACCAGAAAACATAATGCACCTCTACTATTGTAGGTGGGGCGTAAAAATAAATGTAAATGTAAATTGCAAATTGCAAATATACACGGAAATTAATGAAAAAATATAAATGCAAGTTTACATAAATGATTTGCGCAGGTGGTAATCACATCAGACCTTTTCTAATTATAAAATTATCAAATAATTTGCACCTTTTATAAAAAAAAACTTACATAAAGATTTAAACATTTGCTGAAATCATCATACAGGTATATCCATTATCTAGTTAAATATTTATTGATCATATATTCATTCTAGTATTCATTTGGAATAAACATTACTGAGAAGAATTAGGAGAAAGGGCTTTTTCCAGAATTTATTAAATGGGGGCATAGAAATACACTTTTATTAAAATTTGATGGGTGGTGGTTATTCAAGGCAGATAGCGAAAACCTTTATATGAGATAATCAATTAAAGTTTAGGGGGAGGGGTGGCAAGGAGAGGTTAAATAAAAATGTCTATCCATCCCATATAAACTTAAGTTTTACAACTGTAAAAAAAGATTTAAATCTGATTTAAGAAAAAAATGTGAGTATTGTTACAACTTGCCTTTTTGAAATTTCCTGTTCTGTAGGAAATCCATGCCAAATAACATTCCTTAGATTCAATGAAATAGGTGGACCAATAACAGCTCTTAAAACTTGAACCTGAAAAAAAGTAACACAAAATTGCCATAACCATTTTATTTTCAATCAATTGTTTTTTTAAATATTTTTTTATAAAAACATCTTTGCTTGAATTTTTTTACACTGAGGCTACTATGAAAGAAAAAAAATAATTGTCTAAATAAGAGTTGAAAGCCAATTACAATAAGGCTTATATATTTAAATGAAGTTCAATCTGCATGGTAAATTTTGTATTATTCCTTCTTAATCCTGATGGAAGATGATAAAGCAGTCATAATATAGAATATTTTATTTTTAATATTTACATAAGTGTTAAATTTTTGTCTTGCAAAATAAATAAAATTGAGGCATACAATCTTGCAGGAAGGGAAACTCTCAATATCATTTTTATATTCTAGCCTAAAGAGACTCAAAACAAACAATACTTACAACAGTAGGCCCAAAGATTTTCTTTAGTGTCGAAGATGATAGAACATCTTTTAACATAGAAGGACAAATGGTATTCTCTAACAAATACACCTGTAATTAAATGTTTATTACATGATTTGTGTATTTATTTATACTTGCACTAGAAACCAAGGGAGAAACCCCTATTAAAATTAAATCAAAAGGCACCTATTACAGAGTTTACGTGCTCTTTACAGACATGGAGCTGACATGGTACTTATAGGGTGGTCTTATAACAAGTTGTCTTCTGTAATGTTGAATACTGCACTTACATCTTTAAGTGGTCTGTCTAGACATGGGGCAGCCAGTGTGATCTTATCACAAGTTGACTATTTGAAAGGTAAACCAGAATATAAGGCAAATTATATTTTGTCATATACAATAAGATGACGAACATTTCATTCTTTTCCCTGATGAATAAAAAAAACTTGATCATACATGTCTGTAAGTCTTTTTATAGACATGGGGCAGGTAGGTTGGCCTTAAAACAGGTTGACTGATGTGCTTAAACCTCCAAGCACTCTTTATAAATATTGGGCACAAAGGGAGGTCTTACAGCAAGTTGACTTCAGTACCTACATCTCTAGGTGCTAGAAATTTTGTATATGAATCAAACAGGTCTTAAGTGAACACTTTTTTTGCCTCTCTTAAGTGGTCTCTTCAAACAGGTTTTCGTTTGACTGTAATTTGGTCTATAGTAGGTTTATAAATACTCTAAGGTTGACAACTGTACTTACATCTCCAAGTGCTCTTTCTAGACAAGAAGTAACCAGTAGAAGAGCTAAATAATTGTCTGTTAACTTGTCAGTCTTAAGTAGCCTGAAACATTCTTTGATGACCTACAAGTTAAAAGAGTAAAAATGCAGAATAGCAATAATTTTGCATAAATTTGCAACTATTTGCAATGTGTGAAATTTAGCAATAAATTCTTTTATTTTTTGGTTTGTACATCTATATTTCAAACGAGATTCTCATGTATCATAGTGTTTAAAGGGAAACTTCGCAAAAAAATCAAAAATTGATATTATGTCCATTCTATATAGAAATGCTCAAATTTATAGATATTAAAGTTTTATTCCGTTAGATAAGAGATCACCATCGATTTTATTCTCATCGTGTATTAAATCTAAGTGTATTAACATCGTGACATCATACTCTTTCTAATCCTTTCTGTTTATCCTTTCCAAATAACAACATTTATACCGGTGTACGCTTGAACTCACACCTGCGGCTAAATAGCTACAAGGTAAACGAATTGACCTCAAGCCGAGAAAAATACAGTGACCTTTACAAAATAATATACACACTCTGCTCACACATTAGTTGCATTGAAATGATTATCAAAACAACAACGATAAATAGAACTGAAATATTTTCAGTTCAATATCAGTAAATATGTTCAATAAATATTTTATGAATAAAATCTCAACAATAATTAATTAAATTTATTCAAAAACATTTACTAGAGATAATTTTATAGGAGTTTAATTCAATCAATACAAAACGGTATATGCATATTCATTTTCGTTCATTATTATATTGTGGTTAATAACTACGACCATTCGTCAGCCGTGCGCTTTTAATTACGTATATTGTCGATAAGCTATAAGAGTTAAACAGATTTTATTTTTTCCCAGAATTCAATAAATCGGGCTAATACGTCACGACCCACTCGAGAATTCAACCAAAAAAGTTACAGATACTTGATTTTCTCCGTTATTAGAAGGAATATAAATTTAAAACTTTGCAAATGTGTTTTTTATGTTAAGATGACCATAATTAGATGATAAGTAAAAAATCGCGGAATTTCCCTTTAATATATGTTCAACCTCATATGCAGGATCATAATATAGATGATTTAAGGTGAGAATTTGCTGTTCTTTGGCTGCTTACAACTGGTACATTTTTATTGTTCATTTCATACAAATCTATTTTCTAAAAATAACTTTTAATGTAATGGTATGTCTTCTTTGTTTATAAATTCTGCTCCAATATTGAGACTTTCATATTATCTTTATGTTTTATTCAGTATATGGAAACTTTACAAATTAGTTTTTACAAATCGTTAACAAATTGGCAGTGGTTAAAAAGCATAAATTTCATTTTCTTTTTTGGTTGGAAAGGCTGAAAACCAACTATGATTCAATTATATATATATATTTTTAAACTAAAATAAACAGGATATAAACATTACTAGTCCTTTTTAGAGATCTTACAACAGTTCTGACTTGTTTCATCACAAATTACAATACCTGTTCTTGACATGTCCAAGAAATAAGGTCACTGAAATGATGTAAAAGGTCATCTACTGTCATTTCTTGAACACAATGTTCACATTCTTTAAAAAGAAAGCCAAGTCCAAAAATACACTTTTCAAAATAATCATCGCTGTTTGTATCTTCTAAACATTCATCTGTAGGAAAATACAATATTTTTTTTTTTTTTTAAATATTTTCTACTGTCATACTGTCATCACCTGAAACACATTAGCCATACAAACATATCATGAGAGATACAATGTACCTACTTGGAAGTTAGGTACTAGATTTGACTAAATATTCAATGAAATTCTGCTTTAGAATGTAATGAGGAGCAGACTCATAAACACATTTTAGGATGCCTTATCTTTCTCCCCTCTTTTATCAAGGTATAATAAAGAAAAAATGAAAAGTATTTTTCAAATTATTTATTTGCATGCTAATGTTAAACATGAATTTATTAATGTTCCCTGTAATTTTTTTACCTTTTTCATTCAAATATATTCACAAAATAGACACCTTAAAAAGTTAAGTCCTACATCAATAAACGTTATTCATTGTAGTTGATAAATACCTGGTAAAACCTGTCTTAACATATCCCAACATATAATTTTGGATGAAGACAAGAAACTAACAGGGCTTGATTCATTATGAACCCCAACCTCTGTTATCAACCTCCTGACCTTTGGAGACAATGCAGTCGGCAACAACTCAGCCATCTAATAATTCTGAAAGAAAACACACATATATATAGAAATGAGTAGAATGGCATCAAAGTGGGAATAACAAGACATTGCATCTTATTCTACTCTCAGTTTTGTAATGCTTATGAGATTGCTAATTTACACTTTACTGTGTATCCCATGAACAGGGGATCTTAACATAATATTTTAGGTATTACTATAGATGTGCAGCTGTTATGTCACCACATACAGACAAGAGAGTCAGCCATGGATAGGTTACCACAACGATGTATTATGCACAGACATGTATTATGCACAGACATCTGAACAATAAATACACCACTAAAGCTCAGGGGTTTGTGATTTTTTTCTAGGGTTCCAATGGATAGTCAACGCGGCAAATAGTAACAAACCCCTGTGACTATCATAACCACCATGCATTCTATGTATCTCTGTCAAACATCCAGTTCAGTCATAGAACAATTCCCTTCAAAGTCTTTCCACCATAGCCGAATTCGGCATAATTTTTTATTTTGTTCTTTACATATGATATATTGTAGGCAGTGTCTGCGCGTACCCGCATGTGGGTACGAATAGTCAAATTGACGTTCGTAGGCATACGCGTAACCACATCCGGTTTATAATAAAATCAATCAAATCGGAATTAAACGTGAAATATATACAGAAATTATCGATATATGGGATTTCGAGTAGAACGAGTGAAGGGTATGACAAATAAATTTTCGAATGTATTTATAAGTTAATAATATATAATAAAACCTTGCAAATTAAATGCAACCTGATTGAAAATTGAAATATACAGTCCCTGTAAACTATAGTCCTATATATATAATATCCGAATTTAAGTTGCTTCCACGCCTCAGAGGCAAAATATTTTTGATGCGCTGAAGGTTAATTTTCGTCAAACATTTTGTTATTTATTAACGAAGCTTTCATAGAAGATTATTGGCATCGGCCTTTGTTTTTCAGAAATAATGTATTAGGCTTCATTTTTCCTGGGCGATACTTGTTAGAATTTTGCCTCCGTGAATACAGGAAAAAATTATTCTGTAAAACTTGATTTACTCTTTATTTTTTGTGTTTCCAGTTCTTTTTTTCTCTGCAGCTGCAATTGATTCTGATTTCGTTTTTATATACAATTGTATAAAATTAATCGACTGATACTTTTGAACAAATTTTTCCAATTAATGATAACTTTGAAATGTCTGCCCCACATGTATCTATCACTCTTTTCCCATTTTAAGAATATTTATTAACATGAAAAACGTTCACTTACATAAATGTTACCAAACTTCTAAGTAGTTATCAATTTTATTCACTAATTGCGATAATTTCGTAATCTATAATTTTACGTTTAATTCCCGATCCGATGCAATTTATTATAAAACGATGTGGGTACGCGTAGCCTACGAACGTCAATTTTGCTATTCGTACCACATGCGGGTACGCGCAGACACTGCCTATATGTATGCAAAATTGCTATAATAGCTTTTTAATAATGGAATATCTACCCATTAACATAATCAGAACCACTTTACAAAGTATGGTCAAACTTGCAATATGCATAAACGACTGTTAGCCAATTGGTAGTTTGGCCAAAACATCTTGCATCAACAAATATACTTAAAAAATAAAAAATAAAAGAAAATTGAAAACACTAGTTCTTATAGCCATATCAAATATATGGAAAAGAATTATTAACAGATTGAAACATAACTAACAGATCAATAATCAATATTTGTAAACAATCATGACACCTTCAACTCGAATCACTAATTATGCTGTGGTTTGTGTGTAAGCAGATGAGCTGTGTGCCATAAATAATTACAAGTGATTTCATTATGATAGCAAACAAATCATAAAATTTGCTCAGATTGACTTTGCATTTCCTTCCTGTGTGGACGGCACTGTTTAGATTGCCTAAAACAAATGTAAATTTTCTAATCCAAAAAAATCTACTTCATTTCGCATGGCGTCAACAATTATAGAGTCCGTAACGGTAGAAACGTCAGTTTCCGTGTATTCATTTTGGCGGGAAATTCAAACATTCAAGAGACGTCGATGACAATAAAGGTAGTGGTGACAACTTTAAGAAAGATGTAGAAAGGTGAGATTTAAATTAGAATTTGCTTAGATAAAAATAACAAAGATTCATGAAAAAAACATCTGAATCATACTGTTTAATTAAAATTCTAAATAAATTAAAACTTTCTTACATATATACATTTTTTATGTTGTTTTTGTTTTATGTAATTTTTTTTAGGGGGAGAATGGGTGAAAATGCGAACTTTTTGATATGGTCTTAATTTGTTTCTTCTGTCCTTTAAAGGTGGCTAGGGCGTCTTAATCAAAACTGATAGATTTTTTGCTTTTCAAATTCAAAATTCAAGTTTTTATCATTCTTTTTCAAAAATATACTAAAAAGTATGAGTATATTCAATTCAAATCAATATTCAAAGTTTATTGACTTCCAATAACAACTTTAATATATAATGATAATAATAATGATAATAAATTGAGATTGTTTTATTATTACAGACAAAGTATTCTTCGATTGTTTTACCTGCATTTACTGGGTCTAATTGGGGCAGTTTACCATTAGGGTCTTTGGTTATTTTCCTGCCCCAACCTAGGGGCATTATGTTTTTCTTCATACGTTGTCCGTCCGTCCGTATGTCCCCCTTCCGGTTGAGGTTTTTGGTAAACATTTCAGTGCTAAAGTTGACGTCCACTCAACTTCAACTAGTACACATTTTCCTAGAATATGATCTTTCTAATTTTAACGCCAATTAAGAGTTTTGACACCAAATGTCACGGTCCACTGAACATAGGAAATGATCGTGCGAGTGGGGCATCTATGTACTATGGACACGTCATTAATCCTTGTTTTAGGTTAATGTCAGTGTGACAGTATAGGACTAATGTTGTAAAGTCTATATAGGATTGAACCCTTAAAGTAAAAGAAAGTATATTTTTTTAATAACATCAATGTTACCACTTTGCTCGCGATTATTGACCTATGTATAATATTTATTTACCGATACAAAAGATAAAAACAACCTATGTGCTGTGATTGCCAATAAGACAATTCATGACTATCCACCAAAATTCAAATCTAGTGGATGTAAAGCAATTCAAGTCAACACTTAAGCCTCCAACAATGAGAAAATCCCATAACCTATATTCGGCTTTAAAAGGACCGACATGAAAAATATAAAACATTTTAATTGAGAAAACTATCGGCTTAGTTCATAAACAACAATTTACAAAAACAAATATGTCAGACATAAACCAACGACAACCACTGAACTACAGGCTCCTGACATGCGGGGACAGCACACAAAGAATATGTGTGGGGAAAAACATGTTTGTGAGCGTTAACACTCTCCCTCAGCACAACACAAGAACAAACTACGAAAATCAGCTGTAAAAGGCTTACCTCATCAGATGGTGATCGATTAAAAGCAGAAATCACAAGCAAACACACAGACCGACAGGACACTGGTCACAGGGTATCATTCAATTCTTTTTTTTTTTTAAATGTTTTTAGATAGCGAAAATCGATGTCTGCGGGTAGAAAGTCAAAACCGAGTGCTTCGCAAGAAGATTCTACTCCAGCAAAGAAGCAATGTATGGACTTGCATTTTCATGAGACTCTTCTGTTTCCAAGTTCACGTGGCCAGAAGATGGAAGTGAGTCATCATCATGTCAAATTTGTGATGCAGATGCAGGGGATAATTCGAACCGCCAAGTCGTGATGCCACAAATCCACCCAGTCGTGGTAACTCAAATCCACCGAGTTTAGAATCTACAAAGACAAATAGT
Organism: Mytilus edulis; assembly: GCA_019925275.1. Classification (NCBI taxonomy): domain Eukaryota; kingdom Metazoa; phylum Mollusca; class Bivalvia; order Mytilida; family Mytilidae; genus Mytilus; species Mytilus edulis. Next base: position 91,960,962 of record CM034350.1, on the reverse strand, counting down.
TCTTTGAGTAGTGAATCATTGGATAAAAAGAAATTGATTGAAGATGCATTCGAACAGGATTCTTCACAGTCGACTGCTCCGTTTGTATTCCCAAAAACTCCAGCAAATTCTGAAAATGATCTTTCATCACCTAGCACATTTAGCACATCAGGAGAAAGTAACTGTTCTTCACCAAGCACACTAACTTACAAAAGCACAAAACAATCCAACAAAAGATTGTGTTCTCCTTGCAGAACACCAAATAATTCTGAAAACGATATTTCATCAACGGGCATATGTAGCGCATCATCAAAAAATAATCGTTCCCCACCAATCACAGTCAGTAGCAAAAACACAGAACAATCCGACAGTAGATCGTGTTCTCCTTGCAAAACACCACAAAATTCTGAAAATGATTTCTCTTCAGCCAGCTCATGTAGCACATCAGCAGTAAGTGATTGTTCTTCACAAAGCACAGTCACTGAAAGTAATTTCTCATCAAGCACAACTTTTGAATGTGATTCTTCGCCATCAAACACAAGTATTGCAAGTAGTCAACTTTCTGACAGCACTATCTCACAGAACTCTCAGGATGGCTTGTCTGAAGGCATACAATCTAAAAAATCTGTCGGCTCGGAAAACAGACAAGTTCCAACTAAACAAACCCGCCTAACCGATTCAAGTGATAGTGATTCGTGTGAAAGTGATTCATCCTAGACCAAGAAATAAAAGCAACACTAAAAGGAAAAAGAAATAATCCTCCTGCAATAAAGGTACAGGATACAAAGGTTCCAGAAAAAATGCACGATGACCACGACAAAGAAGAAACAAACATTTTTAAGAATGTGAAAGGTGACAAAACTAAAGAACAGAATCAATCAAAAGGCAAAGACGAAGATAAATTGAGTGATGACGAAGATGATGTCAGAAATTATTCCGATGAGGATTATTATTGTAATAGCTCTTATTCTGGTAGTGGTAGCGAATATGAAGTTTCGGATAAGTCTGTTCAATGTAATGGCATATCTCCTCTTCATATCAAGACAAAGGTCGATAGACAAGCGTTTGTAATGAAAATCATGAAAGCGTTCAAATGCAACTCTCTGTATGACTCGTTCTGCTTTACTTTGCCTCGGTCAAAGGATGCAATTGACGGATACAATATGACGGTCAATGGATTACTTAGTTTGGCCGATCAGTGTAGGTTTGGTCTAATCGAGTCGACCTCGATGAACTTTCCAAGTAAAGAATCCATAGATTTCGCAGAAGGAGTTGTCGAAGATATGAGGAAGAGATATAAGGATTTGTGTGGAGAAGGAGAAAATAGTAACAGTGATTCCCACCATTCTTCAGAAGAAAGCACAAGTAGTATTCTGGAGAAGGAAGTTGACAATGATCTCCCCCATAATATTATATTCATGGTTTCCGATGGAATCAAAGACATTGTGTCGACCTGGAGTGGACAATTCCAGGTTTCTACTAATCCAGTTACATATATTATGTCGCTCCGAATGTTCGATTATAAGCCTTCATTTTCAAACAATATTCGACCAGTTTTCGGTCAGAAACCTGATTTGACGGATGAATTGTGTAAAGATATAGTCAATGAAATGGAAAAGTTCGAATGTTCGAGACAATTGCGATTGGATGTAGACTTCCGAACTTTTGAAAGTCTTACATTTTTCAAATGTTCCGAAAACGAAGCTTTGCTACTTATAAACGTTAAAAGTCCAGCTACATTTTGCCAAAGACTCGTAAATAGCAGCGCCATAGACAGAAACGATTGGCAACCAAGAGATAATTTTCTCCCTTTTGAGCATGGATGTTACCAGGATTACGTTTTGGTTCTGGGGGGCGTAGTCTCTGAACTTTCAAGTATAACAGCACAGATAACTGTAGCATGTCCAAGCGTTAAAATTTTAAACAAAGATATAAACGAGTTTTTGCTCTATCATATCTCGGTAGATACCTCGGGGAAATATAGAAATTTAGAAACTAACGGCAGACTCAGAAAATCAACAAATTTATCTGTTGATCGTCGAAATAACATCATAGATGTTTTGGAAACAAATCATATTCTTTCAAAAGACAAATGTGAAGAACTAAGAACAAATATAACAATAACAGAAATTAACTCCAGACTAGGTTCCGAATGTAATTGTCTGGGTGGTACTGACTTCCATCCATGTTTCACTGATTACTTAAACTATAAATGTTTAGATGTTAGTGAACTGGAGCATCAGCTCTCAAGAAGATGTAATATTTCAGAGAAGATGGCTGATGCCAGACTTTCGGATTACAATCCTGATTCCCAGAACATGAGCGTAGCAGAATACCTGGCTTCAAATTCAAATTCCAATTTTTATTATTCTTTCTGTTGCTCAGAAATTGTTCCCAACGACACATGGCATTGTAAAATATGTGGCAAATGCAACCAAGAAAACGAATGGCACTGCCCAAAATGTGACAAATGTTCCAAAGCACAACCAGCATGCCAGCACTGTGGATATGCTGGATATACATACATAATTAAACCAGGTTCGGTGGATGAATCCATGGCGCCAAAATTTGATTGGAAAATCAACTTGAGTACGACAGATGTTCCTGATTGGTCTGTTGCTCTCGATCATTCGACCGAAAAAGCTTTCTTCAGCATGGACGATTTCATGCAGGATGAGTTTGGATTGATCGATCCAATGGCATTTTTGTTGGGTTCTGAGGCTAGAGGAGGCGGGAAAAGACAAGGTCGTCGTCTGCAAAAGTATGAGAAAAAGATTGAAGGAAATCCTAAAATGTTAGCGGCAGCAGGATGTATATTGCAATAAAATATAATAAAAAACTGAATTACCTTTTCTTTCTAATTTCTAATCAACTGTTTTAGCAAACCGCGTGTCGCTGTTGAATTAGATACCTTTCGAGTTTGTGTTGCAGTAACAACAAAAAAATACAATGGTTCCTTCAACATACAATTGGTTTACATATGTTGCCATTTATTCAAAAAATTAAATTCATGCTTACACAAAAATATGAGATGTGGTATGATTGCCAATCATTGAAGACAACATACTAGTATAACATCTCCCACGTATACAAGCTCATGACTTTGTAAAGACACATAATTAATGTCAATACAATTAAAATATAGGTCTTTGATTTCGTTATCCTTTTATGATTTATTTTAGAGCACTCGACTTAAGATAGATCTGAATTTCAACTATAGATTGAAGTTAAGTGGTAGTGTTATTGACAGTTAATCATGTTTGTGAGCGCTCAACTCGCTTGTATCCTTGGACAGTGGTGCAACATAATTACAAACTGTAAAAATCAGTTGGAAAAGCTCCAGACTCAACCTATCTGCATGTAGCGTAAAATCTCTGGGAATTTAAAAAGACAAAAATAACACCAATCCAAAAGTTCTCGCAGTTGCTGAAAGCTAATGAAATGCGTATTTCTACTTTTAAACAAACCATGGTATCAATCCCCGACTTTTTTTCACGTCTTTGTCCTTTACAAAAATATTTTTCTATTAATCAAAACGAAAAAATCAAGGCTTCCTTCATACAAAATAACCAACTTAGATACAAAAATATTGAATGAAAGATGGATAAAACATTCGTTCTCTGAATCTGGCATCAAGATTTTTTAAAGGTGTTTGATGGGCGTTTTATTCAATAGACAGCCTGCATTCCAATGTGAACCAACTGCTCACCTTCACATCGACTGGTTCCCTTTTTTTATGTCACACATTCTCCACGTATGAGACTTTAAAGAGGAATTTAAAAGGAAAGTTCGAAGGAGTAAGAAAAATAATGGAAAAATTCATGTCAAATAAAAGAAAACGTTAAGTTTTAATCAAATCGCCAGAAGTTCAATAATATCAGTTCCAATCAAATTACAAGAAGGCACAGAGAACCAATTCAAAGCAAAAGACAAGATATGAAAAGATACAAAAGGCATGTCAAGTCACGGGTCATTTTCAAAAAATGTCGAATTTTGAAATTGAAAAAATTATTAAAAGTTACTTATTCAAACAACCCTCTACATAAGCAAATCATAACAAACAGTACTTTAAGAACAACATATTAAAAGATGCAGTCTTAATGATGTCATACAAGAATATGTTATAACATTTTTTGATCGGTGGTACATTATTTTGTCTATCCTGTTACCATTTTCAAAAGAAATTTTGGGTTATTAAGAAAAGGTTAAGATAAAATGTTAAGCTTGTTTTACGTAGACAATTAGATGGTTTTCAAGAGAATAAACTTCTATATATATTCATTCTGTAATATAATAGATAAAATTTGCCAATTTTCCAGGTTGTACTGAAAAATGCCTCTAAAAATTGGTTTTCAAAGGTTGTAAAAATTAGCACCAGTAATGCAAGTCTAAGATAGCAATTTATATTGTTCGGCATTTTTTCACCCTTTCAAATAAACCCAACATCAAGTAAATCCCTCATAAGTTAGTTTACTTTTCTCTATATTTCATTGGTAACAGGAACGTACGTTTCTGATATATTACTATATAAAAGTCTATCCTGTTACCTTTTTGTCTATCCTGTTACCGATATCAGTATTGCACCTGCGAATGCTTAATTGGGAAGATCAAGACGTTATAACCTGAAGATGACTTCAAACAACGAAATATTTCATTCGTTTTGCACCTATATGTTAAGATAAAAAAATTAACGACGTTTTTGCCTACAATTGTCTATGCTGTTACTGTAACCATAGCAACCATAGTAACAGGATAGACATAACAGGATAGACAAATTTCTTCGTTTTTGATTGCTGTTGTGAAATAACTACTCCCTTTGGAGAAGTGATTATGTTTTTCTATTGTGAATTTGGTTTCCAACACGTTATTGCACTTTTTACAAATATACTGTTGGTGTATTTAATCAAAATTGGTGGTAACAGCATAGACATAAAAAAAAGTACGCTATATTTTTTTCACTAAATGTCTTGAAATTTCTTTTCTCTACACTGTCGTTCAAGAAACGAGGCGTTTTAAATGTAAAGATTACTTTGCACTTTTGAAATCAACACTGACTGATTCACTATTCATAGGGAGATTAATTTCACGGCTGATTTAAGTAGCGGTAACAGGAAAGACATGAACCTCCTGTACGCAGATTCAATTTAGTTTGTAGATAATATGTTACATACAGTGATATAGAAGCTACGAATTTTCGTTAGAATAATATTTAACGTTTTTAAAAAGTCCCTTTTGTAGATATCAAGGCGATCAGAAAATCGCAAAAAAATCATTTGAAATGTGTTTTTCTGACACTGTACGCAGACAAATACCCCCAAAATGGGTCTTAAATGCAGTTTAATCTTATCAAAATAGATGTAAGGTGTGTTTATTATTAATGTTCTGAATCACAAATCCGACAAGCTTTCATTTAAACCATTACAACTGAAATTTCCATTAGAAATAAAAAAAGTTAGCATGGGTGTCCTGAAAATTCGACATTTTTTGAAAACGACCCTCACAATGAAATAAAGGAATGAAAGAAGAGAAAGCAGATAAAATGATTGAGGGAATAGCCCAAAATGATACAGGAAGTATAAAGGTTGGACTAGGACAATCGAGTATAAAACTATCGACAGAAATGTGAAAGAAGACCAAAAAAAAAAAGTGCGAGTGACAGATTATTGCGTGGAACCCCTGAGGATTCACGCATATTTATTAGTTAGAAATATGGCCTATGGAGGTATATTCGGAAACTTTCTTTTGTTCATTCGGAACATTTGTTCTTATCTGTATTAGCTTCCTGTAATTAAGAGCACCTCCACACGGGGTATTCAATTTTTTTTAAACACATGTGGCAATAAAGAACTTTACACTGATCGCTAACTCACTTATTTGCTATATAGGATAATAAAATATATATAGTTGAAAATCTATAAAGAAAAAAAAAACCGAAATAGCTATCCATACGTATAATTTTTAAAATATGTATAGCTCATCCCAGTCTGCACTTAAGATTGGTAATGAACACTCTTTGTTTTTTTCCAATTATTAGAGGTGTAAAACAAGGGGACAGTTTAAGTCCTACTTTGTTTAATTGTTATATTAATGATTTTCAGTAACATTCAACTTTTGATGAAACTCGTAACCCTCCAGTTCTTGACACTTCAAGTGTCCAAACTCTCAGTTATGCAGATGATTTAGTGTAACTGTTACTGTCTGAGACACACACCAGGGGCTTGAAAACGCATTAGACAAACTAAATAAATATTGTATTAAATGGCAGTTGAGTGTAAAACAAGACTAAAATTCTAGTTTTTCAGAATATTTATAAACAATATCCACCCCTCTTGTTCAATGATAAATTTTTGACTGAAGTTAAGGACTTTAAATTTCTAGGGAATTTTAATAACTATAGGGGAAATTTTACAAAAGCTACTAAAGAGCTGTCTAAAAAAGGTATTAAAGTTTTATTTTTATTGAGAAAATATATGTCAAATTTCAATTTTATTCCCACTAATTTGTCATGTAAATTATTTGATACTCTTATAAGACCTATTTTGACATACAACTCTGAAATTTGGTTTATGGATAATTTTCAGTCAACTTTTAGGGCATCAAATAGAGCTGCTGTAAATAATACTTTTTGTGACACTCTTGCATTAGCAGAAAAATATCCTTTTGAGAAGGTTCATTCTAAATTTTGTAAAGCAGTATTAGGATTGAAAAAGACAGCCACTTAATAGGTGCTAGATCAGAATTAGGTAGATTTACTTTGGACTCTTATATAAAAACTCAAACACTCATGTATTTTTATAGAATAAACTATAATGAAATTAATCTCCTGGTTAAAGAATCTTTACAAACAAACATAAATTTACATACTGCAGGAATTTATTCTTGGTACTCATTTGCAGATAAAAATTTTAAAGATATGAAAATAAACCCTGAAAATTACTCTAATATTAATGTACCTTTTAAACAATCAAAAAACGTGTTAAAATGTAATATTAAAAAGTGTGTTTCAGAGGAATATGAAAACACAACTTTAAATAAACTTTCAAAATGGTATCATTCCTCATCCAAACTTTGTCTTTATGGGAAATTAAAAACTAATTGTCAGTCTGAGGAATATTTAAATTGCAATAATTTTATACATAGACAGTTACTCTCAAAATTCAGACTGAGTGATCATTCTCTAGGCATATTGAATTGGGAAGATACAGAAACATTCCAAGAGCACAAAGATTATGTAAAAAATGTGGAGTCTTCATTTCTTTTTGTATTGTGACATTAACATATCATTGCGTTCTAATCTTTTTGCTTATCTAAAAGAATATGTACCATTATTTCAACATCTTGATAGACCTTGATACATTTAATAACCTAAAACGCATTCTAAACACCATCCGGATTCCCTGAACTTGTTTGTCATATTGGTGTCTTCATTAAGCAGTCTTTAGAACTGAAGGGGCCAGACCCATGTCAGACAAGCTCATGATTGTGTTTTATACATCAATTTATAATTTGAACTCTTAAAATATGTTAGATTATATTATATTGAATTGTATTTTATTGTATTGCATTGTGTTTGAAATGTATAACAGTTTGTTTGTATTGCTTGACCCTTATGGGTGTAATTTTGCAATAAAGATATTTATAATTTTTAAAGAATGATAATGATTCAAAACATGGACCGCACATGAACCTCAGTCTTCCAAAAATTCATAAAATTAATTTAGAAATAACTAATGAGGCATTGCGAACGGAATGTACACTAATTTTAAATGTTCCTTTAATACGACCGATCATCAATAGGAATGAATAAATGAATAATCTTTATTCTCATAAACCAAATACATAGTTACAGAGAAGATCTTACAATAATATATGCATGATTTCAGCTATTACAGTGGGATTTCCAGTGACACTAGAACAATAGAAAAGTCACTCTTCTTATGAAAGAGATAGAAAAGGTCTAAAAACAGGAGAGACAATTTACGCATAAAACCCGATATGCATAGGGATGAATATCTCTTAAAACACAAAACCATTATATAACTTTTATACAACCACTATAAATAAAGTATATGTTAAAGCTAAATGTGTTAATATATGATTTTTTAATTGCCAAACATGCTGTTAATTGAACAACCTATTGTTCAACAGAGGGGTGTGTAAAAAACTGCCACATTTGACTGCATATTTTTCTTTTTTTTTGAAAAAAAAATATATCAAACCTTAATAATGTAGCTTTCTGGGTATCCAATTTTTAACGTGTTCCGAAATGTAGTTTCGTCACAAGAATTTTTCAAAGTTGTGTCATTTTGTCTATATGAATGTCGGTAAATTCGTATGATCGAGCACACCGACAAGTATATCGTTGGGACAACTCGATATAATGTAATCAATATACGTGAAAGATTACCTAATGTGAAGTTTATCAAAATCATTATAACATAATTGATCAACACATTATGTTTGAACAACATGAGTCCTACAATATAAGATTTAAAGGTGCATATCATTTACATTCAACGTTTTTATTGGATTTTTTTACTACAATGTAACCTCGAGGTTCAACGTTGATAGTTAAAAAAAAAAATCCCAGAATTTTTTTGAATGATATTGTAAATGATATGAACCTTCGAATTCTTATAACATCGGAATAGAAAATATGTGATCCGAATTAACCATGCACGTGTGTTACAGAAGATTATGAACTTTTATGATTTAAGGGTTTTTCTTAAACAATATTATGATCCCAAATTTGATGAATTTTGTTGGCAATACTTTAATATACACACTACATATAACAAAGTATATATTAAATCTCAATGTATTATTATTAGGAAAAATGTTTGACTCTGTAAAAAAAAATCTTCCCCCTCCCCCGTATTACATGTAATGGTTTAAACCTAAAGGATTCGCACTAACTGCCCAAAAGGGGTCCGCTCCAGTCTTGAATCAGTGATTTTGTTTATCATAAACAAAATATTGTCTCACACTGAAAGGGGCAGTCGGGCAACATGCACAGCCCGGATTGTCAAAACAACTAAGATTTATAAAAATGATTACAAACAAAAACCATCAGTTGGACAATCTTACTGGAATCTGATTATCTCTACTGATAAATAATGCAACACTAATGACACATTTAAGTTTTGGAATGATTTTATTCACAAAGAATGTTTCTCATTGGTATACATTTCTATGCTCTTGTCTTTTCAGAGTTTATATTGGAAATTAAAAATTGCTGCATGAAAGACACTAGCTCCACATTCCTATGCATATGATTTTATATGTATGAGAATCATTCCATAAAATATCCGTTTGATATCCTTTCAATGCATGACACTGTCTAGTGGTTTTTCTGCCACAATTACAAGGAAAACCTGGCTAAACTTGTGCTAAATCAAACACTTAAATCTTACATCGCTATTGATGTTAAGCAATTATTTAAAGGGCCATCCGGAACTGTTGGGTTTTATGTTTATTAATGAAATGCACATTTATACCCCTGGGGGTTGAAGGCATATACAAACAACACAATACAATATACACAATAGAAAAATTAACATATTAAACATCATATATAAAGTGGTAAAACAGTAATATTTATGCAGGCGTTGTGTCCACTCCCCTCAGTGCAAATGACTTTTTAATGAACGGAACAGTAAGCTGCATAATATCAAATGAAGATAGAATTAATTGTAATCTATCTGTTTCAGACAAATTAAAGTATTCTGGACATATATTATTTATATCTTTTTCAAGCTGATTACGTAAAGATTTATTAATTTTACATTTTAAGAAAAAGTGGGTTTCATCTTCAACCGCATTTATATTACAATGTTTACATATTCTATTTTCTCTTTGAATTCTTTTTATGACAGTCTTCCTTCCATACACACCATCGCTGCAAAATAATTTGAACATTCAATTAGATGATTATAATATTATTTGGCAATCCAAAGAGAACCTGAAAACATCAGACCACAATAAACAGAGACCCCAAAAAAAGCCAATTTTACTTTACAATGAAATTGAAAAAGTAGTTAGTTACATGTCAAATCATCTTTTGGCTGTCGACAAAAAATAAATAAAATCTAAATTTCGTAGCATTTTACCCCCCCCCCCCCCCCCCCCCCCCTCTTTTTTAACTGAATTTGTTCAAGGTATGGTGGTTTTACCCCTTTTCAGATTTCAGTATGTCATGTTGTATATATTTTATAAATTAGATGAATTTCTAGCAAGTTTCTACGATATTCTTTATCATTTGACAAAATACTATGCATCTGAATTAAATTGTTTACTATTTGAAAAAGCGCGCCTTCTTTTACTTTAATTTACTTCCCTTTATTTCACATAGCAACAAATATTAAAAACTGCCACATTTGACTGCATATCAATTTTTTTTCCCAAAAAAAATATATGTCAAGCAGCATAATTAACTTTACAAATTGGGAGAAAATGAAGATGTTCCGACTATAGGTTAGTATTAAAAAAAAATAATGAAAGGTTGGCATGATTCAAGGTTTGAACCCTGACGACACTTAAAATCGAAAATTCACTTATTTACCTATCATATGGAGATACGATGATGTGATAAACTTAACAATTAATAATTTACCTGGTGCATTATCATATTCACATTACGTTGACACGTCTCAGTTCGTCTGTGTTAGCTCATTTCAAGCTCGTAAACAATGTACACCATTTTCCGCTATTCTTTACCGATTACCTCTAGTCAGAAGAGCCCACTGTTTACAGGGGCGATAATATTTTGTCACCAGTTCACGCACTGATTAAATAGACTATTTATAGACGAAAAACGTTTGCTAAGATAGAATGTGAATAAATTGAACTATCATTGATGCATGTCGATCTGTTTCAATTTTCTGTTTAAAAATCAGGTCAGGTAATGTGTACAAAAAAAGTGCAGTGATATTTTATGAAGTATAGAGAGATAATTTCGCTATTCTTAATATACTACTAGGTGGAATTGCCATTGCCGGAGTCTCAACGCCAGAAAAAGTAAGAATTGGCACACATTTTCATATTTTAAATATACGATCCATACTTATTTTTTAAAATGAGCACTAGTGTTATAATCACCAGTAAAAGCCAGTTTGGACATGTCCTTATATTCGGTGATTTCTCCGTAAAGTTTGCATTTTCTTTTATTCATTTTTTAAGAACATAAATCATTCCCTTTTAAACTCAATATTTATACCATACACTATTCCGTGAAAAGGTCAAATAACCAAAATACCGAATTCTGAGGAAAATTCTAAAGGGAAAGTCCCTAATCAAATTGCGAAATTAAAAGCTCAAAAATATCAAACGAATGGATAAGAACTGTCGTATTCGTGACTTAGCACAGGCGTAGAAAATGGTGGGTAAAACCTGGTTTTTTTTTTTAACTAGCTGAAAATCTCACCTGTAGGACAGTTGCATAAGATTCCATTATATTGACAACGATGTGTAAACAAAGCAAACAGACATAACGGGTGAAAATGTCAAAAATTGGTGTACAGCTGTTAACATATTGTGTTATAATCTTAACCACTATAAAAACAAACAAATTTGTCAACAAAGAAAACCAAAAAGGCTTATATACAAAGCACATTAGCAAAATCGAAAGACAACATTACCAACAAATGACCACTAAACAATTACACAATGACGGGATGTATAAGATCTGAGCCAAGCCAAATTAATATTAAAGATATAGCTGAGTCATAACTAAAGAAAAAAGCATTATCCATCAGGACATTGAAATGATATATGCGGGAATATTTTTACTGCATTGTATGCGCTTTTTGCCCATAAATGACTGTCCATCGATGGTAAACTCCCAATATATTTGAAAATATCAAGTGTATTCAAAAGATATCCCCCATTTGGTCCAAAGTTGGTCGATGTATGTTGAAAACAAGTCGATTGCTGGTTGAAATGTGGTCAATGTAAGTTGAAAACATGTCGAATGTTGGTTGACTTGTGGTTGTTGAATGTTTAAATCAGGTTGAATGTTGGTTGAACTGTGGTCAGTGTATGTTCAAATATGGTCGATTTTCGGTTGAACTGGGGTCAGTGTATGTTCAAATATGGTCGAATGCTGGTTTAAATGTGGTCAGTGTATGCGGATAACATGTCGAATGTTGGTTGAACTGTGGTCAGTGTTTGTTGAAAATAGGTGGGAAGTGTGGTCAGGTAGACTGTTAATGTGGTAAATGTTGAGAATAGGATGGTGAACATTGGTTGAATTGAGGTTTGTAAACTGCTGAACTTATTACCCTTTATTATATCCATAAATGCCATAAATTTAATCAAATGTGAAATGAACTTCAATAACTGATTACTTTTATTTGCCAGACGAATACATTCTTTAATTCTATCCAAAGTTCCAAGATATAATATTATTAACCAATATCTGCAATAATATAATTCTTTGCCATACGCTTTTCAACTGTAAATTACCAAATCATTGTTCATAAACACACGTACTCCCCCTACTTTTGCCAAGTCTTTCCATAATAAGTTGCCTCAACCAATAAATGTACAAATATATCTTAAGGTCAACCTTGTCTGTTCCTCCGAGATTTAAAAACATTGTGTGTGTTTTATCTGTAGGAACTACGTGTATAATTCACAGGCACTCGTCTCAGAATTTCCCCTATATACCTTTATATAACCAGAGACATATATACACATATATGTGTATATGTCGTGTACAAGTTGCAATTTTGTACAGGTTATAACGTGTACAAAAATATTGTACATGTTATAAATTGTACAATGCTAAAATACAAGTTATAAAATGTACAAAAGTACCTCATACATGTTTTAACATGTACAAAATATTGCTTCAAAATGGTTTTAACTTGTACAAAATTTGACAATAAAAATATGTTTCTATTATTACAACATTTGACATTAACCTCAATTATATTTTCATCATTTGTTTGTTATTGTCAATTAGTTAGTGTGATACCTTTTTGATACAGTTAATATATATAGGAAGATATGGTGTGAGTGCCAATAAGACAACTCTCCATCCAGATAACAATTTATAAAAGTAAACCATTATAGGTCAGTGTACGGCCTTCGACTCGGAGCCTTGGCTCACACCGAATGACCAAATAAATAGTTTTTATAATTGCTTTCAAGGCTTTTTAAAATCCACTTGTAGTCATGTCTCTATCGTTAATGGTAACGTTATCATTCCTATTCCGTCTCTTAATAGGGGCCCTACCGATGAGAGAAACGCTTAAGGCGTTGTGAGGAATGTGAATAAACATGTTGGCTATAAAATTGGAACTAAAGTTTGACTAATGAAGGAATACTCGAGTTAAAAACAGCTTACATTTTGTGCATACGCAACTAAAAATGTGTCTGAAGTCCCAACGAGTGATGTAAGAGATGGTGCGTACGTTAACATTGTTTGCATTGAGTGGAGGGCAAGGTTTTGTGCATTATCAGTGTATTAAAGGCAGTTGTAAGTCTGGTAGGTTTAAATGTAGAAGAATGAAAGTTGATTGCAACTCGTGGTGTCACATGCCTCTGTCATGTAGCAACAAGTAAAAACCAGATGTCCACAAGGCGCAGCTTTTTACGACCGCAGAGTTCGAACCCTGAACATTGGAGCAAGTATGGACACAACATTCAAGCTTGATACAGCTCTGAATTTGGATTGTGATTAAAAAGTTGACACAACACAGGTTTCTGACACATAATGAATGTGGTCTACGAACTTAAACTTAAAAACTTTAAATTCTAAATTGGACTTTACCTATTATGGTCCAATATCCAAAATCTAAATACATGGTTAGATTCAGCATATCAAAGAACCCCAAAAATTCAATTTTTGATGAAATCAAATAAAGTTCAATTTTGGACCCTTTAGATCTCAATGTTGACCAATCTGATAACCGGGCCCAAACATCAAAAATATAAATACATAGTTAGATTAAGCATATATCAAAGAACCCCATATATACAATTTTTGTTGAAATCAAATAAAGTTTAATTTTGGACCGCAATTTGGGCCAACTTGAAAACTGGGCCTATAATCAAAAATCTAAATACAGGTTTAAATTCAGCATATCATAGAACCCAAAGGATTCAATTTTTGTTGATATCAATCAAAGTTTAATTTTGGACCACGATTTGGACCAACTTGAAAACTGGGCCCATAATAAAAATTATAAGCACATGTTTAGATTCAGCATATCAAAAAACCCAAGAATTCAATTTTTGTTGAAATCAAACAAAGTTTAATTTTGGACCCTTTGGACCTTAATGTAGACCAATTTGAAAATGGGACTAAAAATTAAGCAACTACATACACAGTTAGATTCGGCATATCAAGGAACCCCAAATATTCAATTTTTGATGAATTCAAACAAAGTTTAGTTTTGGACCCTTTACGCCCGTTATTCCTAAACTGTTGGGACCAAAACTCCCAAAATCAATCCCAACCTTCCTATTATGGTCATAAACTTTGTGTTTAAATTTCATAGATTTCTATTTACTTATACTTAAGTTATGGTGTGAAAACCAAGAATAATGCTTATTTGGGCCCTTTTTTGGCTCCTTATTCCTAAACTGTTAGTAGGACTTAGTACCAAAACTCCCAAAATCAATCCCAACCTTCCTTTAGTGGTCATAAACCTTGTGTCAAAATTTCATCGATTTCTATTTACCTAAACTAAAGTTATAGTGCGAGAACCAAGAAAATGCTTATTTGGGCCCGTTTTGGCCCCTAATTCCAAAACTGTTGGGACCAAAATCAATCCCAACCTTTCCTTTATGGTCATAAACCTTGTGTTTAAATTTCACAGATTTCTATTCACTTATACTAAAGTTATAGTGCGAAAACCAAAAGTCCTCGGACGCCGACGACAACGAGGACGATGACGACGACTACGGACGACGACGACGCCAACGTGATACCAATATACAACCAAAACATTTTCAATTTTTGCGGTCGTATAAAAATCAGGGTTCTAAATTTACGAAAATGTTGTATTTTATGAATGCTGTAGATAATGTACTTACTTTTGCTTTTGATTATTGTTCTTTTTTCTTTGATAAATTTCAATTGTCCATTTGTATTCTGCTGTATTATTATTTTCAAATTTTGTACAGGTTAAAACCATTTTTAAGCATTATTTTGTATATACATGTTATAACACGTACAAGGTACTTTTGTACATGTTATAACTTGTATTTTAGCATTGTACAAATTATAACATGTACAATATTTTTGTACACGTTATAACCTGTACAAAATTGCAACTTGTACACTACATATATATGTCTCTGGTATAACACAAGGTACTTAACTCGCGATTTTGACAAATGTCACACGGTGACGAAATTCCATTAAAAATGCCGAGTCTAGGCTGTCAAACCCACTAACACTTGTTATGCCGTAAATCTAAATTGATGTATAACACGCCTACTCAGTGTTGTTGTCGGAATCATCCGTAGCAAATCCTACCCAAGTATGTCCATCGTAATTATTTCGTCAACGTACACACAATTGGCAATACACGTCTCGCAGTAAATGATTAATTATAAAAAAATTGTTTAAAAAAAACACTTAGTTTTCGTATGAATAGAACTTATCATACAGTTAGTAAAATTGGTAATATACCGTGAAAAAAATCTAACAAGTGTTGTTTGTGGTATGTCTAATAAGTTACAGATTTCCCCATGACGTCAGTGTCATGCAGTCTCTTTTGACTTTACGTATGAATTGAAACAAGATCAGATAACTCCGAGAATCATTTAGACTTTCCCATAGAATTGACCAATCGGAAACCGAGATATACAAGGAGACGCGATGCGTTTATTGCCAATTCTTCAGCGGTTTGCAAAATTATTACGATTGACATACTTTGGTAGGATTGCTACGGATGATTCCGACAACAAATGTAGGCATGTTATACACCATTGTAAAGATAAATCAATTTAGATTTACGATATAACAAGTTTTAGTGGGGTTGACAGCCTATAAAGCGGCATATAACGGAACTTCGTCACCACCTGACATTTTTCTAAAATGCAAGTTAAGTACCTTGTGTTATATTAAGGTATATAGGAAATTTTTTTCTGAGACAAGTGCCTGTATAATTATACATTATATATCTGATCTGCTTAAATCACTATACTCATTAAATTACAGCTACAGTATTGTATACATTAAGTGTTCATATAACTATTATTAAATCAAACAATATATGAAAAATATACTTACTTTACACTGCTGAGAGCAACTGTGAACTTGATGTGATAATCAAATAGGCGCAAATAAATTCGAAATGTTTGCCTCATACGCATGCGCCAATCAGAAAAAAAAAAAGATATCCATTTCGAGTAATTGTCATATTTTTATTTTTAAAGATTAATTTATTTATGCAACAGTAGTCATTGAATTTATTCAAAAACATCAGTGGTCGTTACAGACAAACGTTTACGTAAATTGTCCCAGTCAATGGATGAATTTAATGTGTCAATCAATGGCCACAGCCACACTGTTTTGAATTTCATTCTAAATGAAAAGTGATTATTTCAGCAAAAAGCACTATACAAATTTGGTTCAAACGTATCTTGACTGAAATCTTGGTCGACACTTAAAGTCATCAACCTTAATTTAACCTTTTATCAACGTTATATTTTCAACCAATTAAAGCATTGAAAGCATCAACTCAAATTCAATGTTGATTCAACGTTGACAGTTCAACGTTGATATTTTTAACCACAAATCAACGTTGATTCAACAACGTATTTTAAACGTTGATAGGATTGACGTTGTTAGGACGTTGATTTTACGTTGATCAATACAACCAATTTTCAACATATTTTCAACGTTGGTTCAATAGCTGTGTTGAAGATCCATAGATGGACTTCGGCTGTTGTCTGCCTTGATTGGGTTGTTCTCGCGTTAACACATTCCCCATTTCCATTCTCAATTTTATTTTGTAGTTAGGTAATTCTCGATTGCAGTCAACGAAAAACAAAGTCTAAAATATTAATTCTTCGTTGTATGTCTTTACAGTCATATTTACAAGAGGTATTTCCTTTTGATACAAAGCAGTCACAGCACGAAGACAAAATTGTATTCATGGGTAAGTATAAAAGAAGAACAAATGAATTATAAAACCTATGTTGAAAATTTGGATGGTTAGTTTATACACCAATGTTTATAGGAATGTTAAGAAAACTTGATTATGACGTCTTTTTCAGGGCTAGGATGAAATTTGAAAAAAATAGGCAGGACAGTAGTTTTGAGTAAAAAAAAAAGGCAGGATGAGACACTTTGCAAAAAAAAAGGCAGGATGACAATTTAGGTAAAAAAAGTCAGGATAAACTAATAAAAAAAAAAGACAGGACCGAATAGAGTGAAAAATAAAAATGCAGGACAGAGATTACAACTAAAAAAAAATGCAGGACAAAATTTTTCATCCTAGCCCCCCCCCCCCCCCCCCCCATAAAAATCAAATGGTAGCTCCCTTATTGTTAATTATTTGAAATATAAGATAGTGATAATTGCTTATTTATTTTTGGATTGATTGCCCATTGCTTCGTACCTTATTTGTTTGGGGTTTGTTTTAACTTTTTCAGTTTAGGTGTCAATGATGGCTCGTTTGTAGACCAAACGCGCGTCTGACGTACAACATTTCAATCTTGGGTAACTATAAAAAAAAAAAGATGGAGTATGATTGCCAATGAGACAACTCTCCACAAGAGACCAAAATGACTTCAGTTTATTTAAACGAAAGACAAAATCCAATTCAATAACGTATATTCAAGAATAAAGGGAAACCCAATTTCATTTAACTAGTTGTCTCTGTTGTTGTTATTTTACAATACTTTTATTCCGAAAGCATTACAGACTGTCCTGAGTGTTCTTGCGTTTATTTTTACTGTATTTCTGTCACGTAATGATGTCATTTTAGCAGTATTATTATTATTATTAATATTGCCATATAAGTGGGAGGTTTTGCTAGCCATAAAACCAGATGCAACCAACCATTTTTTTTCTAAAAGATGTCTTGTACCAAGTCATGAATATGACTGTTGTGTTGTCCCAGATTTGTTTCTGTTATATCTTTTCATGCCTTTTGGAAAACGAATTACAAATTTTCTAAAGGAATGTTGGACAAAACCACGAAATTAAATATCCACGACTATACAAGTTTTCCTCAAACCACGAAAATTGAAGAAATAAAATTTCTATTAAAATATGAACAATTATTTGATATATTTGGTATGGTAGAAACATTTTTAAATGATGAAATTGGTACCGAAACATTAAAAATTGAAGGTTACAAAATAGAAAGAAAAGATAGAAACGCTATTAATTATGGCGGAGGTGTGATTGCGTACATACGAAATAGTGTATGTCATCAGAGAAGAATCGATTTAGAAATAAGTAGTATTGAATCTTTATGGATTGAAATTAAATTTCCAAACACAAACTCTATTTTAAAAGGCTTTTTTTATCGTCCACCGAGTTCATTTCAATCTTGGATTGATTCAGCTGAAAAAGAAATAGATAAAGCGTCTGCAGAAAATAAAGAAATTATACTCTTAGGAGATTTTAATATAAACTTTTCACATATAAATCATACAGTTGTCGGAAACCAAAAATGGAAGGACTGTATTAATTTGTATGGTTTACAACAAATTGTACATAAACCGACACGAGTAACAGATAAATGTGCAACTACCATAGACCATATATATACGACCGATGTAGACCATATTATAGAAGTAAAGGTGCCTAGTTATGCTGTCCAGGGGCGGATCCAGAACCTTGATGACTGGGGGGGCACCATGAAAATATTTTTAAAGAGTTGTTAAGCTATTTATATATGTTAATTCAAACAAGAGGCATACTAAGCATGTGTACATTAAAGTATGTTCAATAAAGTTAATCAACAAGAATGTCTGGTAGCACTATTCTCCTTGGATTTCTCCTTGCATACTGCATCACCACCTCCTTTGGATTTACAGTCATGTTCCTATGAGCATACATCATGATAAGAGAAGATAATCTACTTGTTGACATTGTTGATCGTAAGTATGTCTTCACAAGTCTCAGTCTACTGATACTTCTCTCACATTCACATGAGGTTACTGGAAATGTTCCACAAATTTTCAAAATTTGGTGCACATTAGGAAATATGATTGAGCTACAGTTTTGTAATGCTGTGATAATATCTGAAGGTGGATCAGACTCATTTGCCCATTTTAATTTCCACATATGCATCTCTTGCTCCAGTGTTGAAGGAGATGGTAAATCATCCACAAAATACTCAAAATCAGTAGTTGAGGATTGACCAATCATGGCAGGTATTACCTGAAGTCCCATGGATGCCTTGATTTGCAGGTCACCAAACCTTGAATTCATTTCTGTTAACATGTGATCAAGCAGAGGGATAGCAATTGTTTTCTTGTAATAATCCTCTGTTGATTCACATGGCACATTTGATCTTGTTGTCTGCCTGCCACATGTTCTTGGTTTAGATGGGGTTACATCTAGATCATCTGCCATCTTCAATATTTGTGAATACCACTTAGCATGGAATTCACCAATATTGTCTCTCACATCCTGTAAAGCTTCCTTGACAAGGCTCACTGACTCAAGGGCACTCACAACATCAACAGCTCTACCTAAAGAAAAACAAAATTGGTTAATTTACTAACAAGTTGCTTTCTTTAAAAAAAGAAATGCAATCGTAAACCCAAATGCTTGTTTGGCATTATATATATATTAGATAATTGTTTAATAAAGATGTATTGTTTTATATTACTATTGTTGTGCATAAGAATTAGAAACTGACATTGCCTGTTTACCTAATGTAATACCGGCTTCACACATCAACGTATAGATCCGACGTACGTCGGCCGTGGTAAAAAAAATCATTCACGCTACCAATACGCTAGTAAATTTGATGCATTCAACCTGTCAATCATATCTGTATCGTGTGCACAACGACCTAAAACGTGTATTGGGTGTGCGTAAAGCGTACCTATGCGTTTCTCCTAGTCTTTCTACATTCCCGACTGCAGGTCTGTCTATATGTGAATGTTTGTCAATAAGTCTTTCACATTCGCCCGTCTGTTTACATGTTTACCAGTCCGTCTATGCCCACTGAACCATGTTCACTAGCTTTGAAATAGCTTTCGGTAAGTGCGATTATTTCAGTGATTTGTGTCTATTGTTTTTATGTAAGTGATTATTGTGCACCTTACCCATATTTTTAGGGACGCGAATTGCAACTGATATTTTACAGTTTTTTTCTTGCGATGTGTTGTCCTTATGGTTTGGTTCATTAGGGAGGGTTGGGTTTATGGCCACCACATTGTTAGCTCACCTGTCCCGAAGGGACAAGTGAGCTTATGCCATCACTTGGCGTCCGTCGTCGTCCGTCGTCTGTCGTCGTCTGTCGTCGTCTGTCGTCGTCCGTCGTCGTCGTAAACTATTTCAAGAATCTTCTCCTCTTAAACTACTGGGCCAAATACTTTCAAACTTTAACTGAATGTTCCTTAGGGTATCTAATTTATAAATTGTATCCGAAGTTTTGATCTATCAACAAACATGGTCGCCATTGCTAAAAATAGAACATAGGGGTCAAATGCAGTTTTTGGCTTATAACTCAAAAACCAAAGCATTTAGAGCAAATCTGACATGGGGTAATATTGTTTATCAGGTCAAGATCTATCTGCCCTGAAATTTTCAGATGAATCAGACAACCCGTTGTTGGGTTGCTGCCCCTGCATTGGTAATTTTAAGGAAATTTTGCTGTTTTTGGTTATTATCTTGAATATTATTATAGATAGAGATAAACTGTAAACAGGAATAATGTTCAGAAAAGTAAGATTTACAAATAAGTCAACATGACGGAAATGGTCAGTTGACCCTTTAAGAGTTATTGCCCTTTATAGTCAATTTTTAACCATTTTTCGTAAATCTTAGTAATCTTTTACAAAAATCTTCTCCTCTGAAACTACTGGGCCAAATACTTCCAAACTTTAACTGAATGTTCCTTAGGGTATCTAGTTTGTAAATTGTATCCGAAGCTGTGATCTATCAACAAACATGGTCGCCATTGCTAAAAATAGAACATAGGGGTCAAATGCAGTTTTTGGTTTATAACTCAAAAACCAAAGCATTTAGAGCAAATCTGAAATGGGATAATAATGTTTATCAGGTCAAGATCTATCTGCCCTGAAATTTTCAGATGAATCAGACAACCTGTTGTTGGGTTACTGCCCCTGAATTGGTAATTTTAAAGAAATTTTGCTGTTTTTGGTTATTATCTTGAATATTATTATAGATAG
The DNA here is from genome assembly GCA_019925275.1 of Mytilus edulis. Classification (NCBI taxonomy): domain Eukaryota; kingdom Metazoa; phylum Mollusca; class Bivalvia; order Mytilida; family Mytilidae; genus Mytilus; species Mytilus edulis. The sequence goes on along the minus strand of CM034350.1, from coordinate 91,939,644 downwards.
AGATAAACTGTAAACAGCAATAATGTTCAGCAAAGTAAGATCTTCAATTAAGTCAAATTGACCAAAATTGTCAATTGACCACTTAAGGAGTTATTGCCCTTTAAAGACTTTTTTCACAATTTGTTCATCATGTTGACTTACTTTAAAATATCTTCTCCTTTGAAACTACTGTATCAATTTCAGCCAAACTTAGGCTAAATGAGTTTCAGAGTATCTAGTATAAATTTTATATTTTATTTCCTTGTATGTCAAGAAACATAGCTCCTATGGCTAAAATAGAACATAGGAGAAAATGATTATTTTTTTTGGCTTTTGAAGAAAATAGGACGATCCAAAAAACATTTAAATAAATTGAAAAGCCAAAATAATCATTGATGAGAGATTTAACCAAAAGAATTAAGGTGAGCGATTCAGGCTCTTGAGAGCCTCTTGTTTATATACCAATGTCCATTCTAAAGCCAGGAACATGTAGTACAGTGGTTGTTGTTCATAATTCATGTCGGTCAAGTTTTTTTCGTAAATTATTTTGTTATCAATAAGGCTATTTAGTTTTGTTTGATTTTTGTTTTTAAATCTTAATGGTCGGGGCATTTAATAGCCGACTAAATAGAGTTTTTTTTTCATTTTTGGAGGCCGTTCGGTGGCCTTTAAAGACTTACTACCACGTCATTGTAACTCTGGTTGATACTTGTATCATTAGTGCTGGACCATGGTCGATCCTATGCACCTTTGAGGCAGGCGGGATATTTTTGTAGATCTTGTTCAGCTCAAACTAATGGGAGTAGTTCCTGTACTTCTATGTCTTGTCCCATGTTGCATTGTTGGAGAGGGTGTAATATCTTCTGTAGGTTTGATGAAGTTTCACCCGTATCGGACTTCTTCTCCTAAATGAAAGCTTTAAGGCGACGAGTATTTTTGTATGCAATGTGCCCTTCACGTGTCTCAAACTTATCTGTAGCGTTTTCAACGCTCGTGCAGAGCTAGTGTATATTATGTACGTGCAGTTTACAGGTATACGCTTGACAAACGCTTGAGCTGAATGAAATTTTTTATGTTCCATTAAAATTTTCCTGAAGGAAAAGCGTTCACCAAGCGTATACCTTTGCTTTTCGACGTTCTTCAGACTTATGGAACGCGGGTTTAAATGCTTGCGTAGCGTTCCTCTGGTGAGCAACTAAGTTACGCATACGATGATACGGACTTTGTTAATTTTCTTTTTTGACTGATTATTTTACATTGTCTTTTCGGGGCCTTTTATAGCCGACTATGCGGTACGTGCTTTGTCTGTTGTTGAAGGCCGTACGGAGACCCATAGTTTGTACTTCTGTGTTATTTTGGTTTCTTGTAGATAGCCATATCTTCTTTTTTATATTCGATATCTTATCGCCGACCTGGTTAAGTCTGCTAAAAATGCATGCATGATTCATTCTTAGGTTATCAGTCGTAATGAAAGTGGCACATTTAATTCGTAGTTTCATTGCTTGAAGTATCATTTCTTACATCTGCATGGTCAAATGTGTATTTTTTTAAAACAAATTTTAGATTTAGATTTCATTCACGGTTATTTCCCCCCTTTTCATATTGAATATCTAATAGTATACTTATCAGTCGCATTTTAATGACGAAAAGGATTCAGAGGTTATTATGTGACCTCCTTGTTTAAAAAAAAAAGTAAATAATGTTGCAATATTTAAACAAAGAAAATAACTTTAAATTTGCAATATTAATGAAATAGATACGGACATAACTTTCATAATTAATTTTAACGTTATTTTCAATAAACGATTTTTTTTTTTTGAAAAATCCTCGTTTTTACACCTATTTGAGGCACGTATTTATGATTCCCATGTCCTTGGTCTATCCTAGACGTAAAATTTCAAAAAGTGCTAATACTTTTTTTTAAAGATTTTATTTTTAATTGTTCTCGTTCAAAATATTTTATTTTTTCATTTTTAATATCTATTCAATTTTATTTTTAATAACCATTTTTTTTTTATAAAAGTTGCAACATTTAACAAAAAAAAAACAAAACTGTAATTTAATCATATGCAAGAAAGACTTCCCTTTAATTTCAGTATAAACAACATGTACATCTTCACTTAACGTAAAGAAAATGCTACTAAAACTTTTTCTAAAGATTTTATTTTTAATTATTCTCGTTCAGAATATAAAGCGCATTGTTTACATGAAATCTTATCTCATATCTAGCACAGCTTGTTACATCGTTTGACTAATTAAAATACTACGCATGTAGGTTAATATTAGCAGCTTGTAATCGTGTGCAAGAAAGTATTATATAAATTTCAGATCATACGTAAAATATCTCTATAGCAACTTAAGATGCTAATGCATATTCAACAGATTAGTAAGCTATTGCGCATGCATTTGAAAAGTGGTCATAGCTATTGCGCATGTATTTGAAAGGTGGTCATGGAAAGAACAGAAGTGTTCCGAATAACATCCGGTGTTCCGAAAGACTACATCACTCGTCCAATATATACTGCGTAAACCCTCAGGGGTTTACGCAATTAGTCAGATCTGTGAAACAGTATTTGAGTTATCTCCCTTTTTTCTAATAGTTAATGACAAAATCAATCAGCATGTTTAACTTTGTGTTTATGATTTTGAATTCTAATAACAATATGATGTTGTTGGTAACATGTTCTTTTTGTAATGTAAATAAATTGATGAAAAAAATAGTTTCTGTTTTTGTTTTGCTTTTTTACAATATCAAACAAGTGAAACTGCGAGCTACTGCTCACTGATGATACCCCCGCCGCAAGTGGATAATATTAATAGTGTAAAAATATGCAAGTGTTCGGTAAACAGGAAGTTGTCGAGTGATGAATCTGAAAACGCATCACACGGTATAGCTGACTTATAAAAATCCTGAAACCAAATTTCAGAAATCCTTGTATTGTAGTTCCTGAGAAAAATGTGACGAAAATTTTTAACTTGGTTATCATGTGTAAAATCATACAAGTGTTCGGTAAACAGGAAGTAGTCGAGTGATGAATCTGAAAACGCATCACACGGTATAGCTGACTTATATAAATCCTGAAACCAAATTTCAGAAATCCTTGTATTGTAGTTCCTGAGAAAAATGTGACGAAAATTTTCAACTTGGCTATCATGTGTAAAATCAGACAAGTGTTCGGTAAACAGGAAGTTGTCAAGTGATGAATCTGAAAACGCATCACACGGTATGGCTGACATATATAAATGTTGATACCAGAATACAGAAAGGGTGGATGTGTAGTTCCTGAGAAAAATGTGACGAAAGTTTCATGGGACGGACTGATGGACGGACGGACTGATGGACGGACTGACGGACGGACTGACAGACAGAGGTAAAACAGTATACCCCCCCTTTTTTAAAGCGGGGGTATAATTAAATAAGAGTTGTTTCCCTTAGACAGTTACCTTGAAGTGATGTTTCAGGTATCCAATATATCTCATTGTCACAAGCAGGGAGACTAGAAATTGAAAGGATGTTATGTTGTTTTCTAGACTTTGTGTGTCACTTATGGCAACTGGGCTTTTGTCCACTGATTTGATCTTTTCCATGGTTTCTATTATTGCTGGAAGGAAATCCCAAAAAATCTCAAAAGCATCATGTCTCTCCACCCATCTGGTTCTGCATAACTCCTTCAATTTCATTCTTTTGGTTTCATTTCTATAATGTTGGAGCTGGTCCTCTAGAAATGATTGCCTTTTAGGAGACCAATTGAAGAACTTGACTACCTATCAAAGATAAAGACTTATAGTTTGATTAAAATAATTAAGCAATACATGTGCTGCACATTTAATTACTGGTATATGACCAAAACAAAATTATAATATTATCATATGAGGATTTAATAGAAAAGCATTAATTGTATACCTTATCTGCAGTTCCCATCATATTCCTGACACATGGAATGTTAGCAGCAGCAACTATACATCTGTTTAGCTGGTGAGCTGTACACCAAAAGTGTAATGCCTTTGGGTATATCCTTTGAATTCTGGGACCAACTCCTTTCAAATGTCCAGTCATATTACCTGGAGAAAAAGTATATATATATATATATGTGAATGTGCAAATATCATTTAAAACATACAATGACAGGAGCAATGAATTTGAGAGCATGTCAAAATTGTAACAAAACTATGCTTACTGTTACAGTATATTTATCATTAAACAAATTCGTCTGTCAACACACTGAGGTATATTAAATGAGATTTACCTGCACCGTCATAGCATTGGCTCCTCATCAGATTTAAATCTAGTCCCATTTCTGGAAGCAGCTTCAGAAGCTCATTGGATATTCTTTCTCCACTTGTATCTTCGCTCACTTCTATGAAGTCAACAAACTCTTCTCTAATGACACCTTTTAAATAGATATTTAATTCAAAATTATTTAATTATTTTTTTTACTGTTATTTTATATCTTATACCTGCACATATAATTTACATGTGAAAACAGATAATAGTTGCAGATAACACATGCATGAACAGCTGTATTTGACATATATATTCAATGTATATTTTTTTTAAAGTTTGAAACAATAGATTATAAATGATTAACCAGTGTACATGCATTAGTTGATATATTAGTTATTACCTGCCAAATCAACAAAACGTAGACACACGGCTAACTGTTCAGTGTTGGATACATCTCTAGCTTCATCTGCAGATACAGAAAACATCCCTCCACTGTCTGATATGTCTTTGATTATTTTTGTCCTAATGATATTTCCTATAATGTCAATAATTTCATTTTGAACAGTCTTTGACCTGTATGTAGCATTTTTGGGGGCGGTTTTGAAATGTTCTACAAGAAATTTATCACCAGCATCTATTCTGAAGTCCAAAAGTGCTTGAAAATTTCCAATATTTGCAGTATTTCCATTTACAATGTGCTTTGCATCATCTCTGTGGCCTCGAAGAGCAAAGTTCTGCCTTCCACAAATAAGGACGGTCTTTACAATTGATTCCAAAACCATCAAATTTTTCTCCTTGCGGCTCTCTAAACCATGATTCAGGGTCATGTGTACATTAGTCTGTCGATTGATCTGCTGAAGAAACATTTCTCCTTTTGTTACACACTGCATATGTCTTTGATATCCTGTACCTCCTCGTTTTAAACTTTTGGTACTTTTCCCCCAAAAATGTTCATCAAATACTTCCAATGCCTTTTTCCAGTTTTTGAAAGGGGCATTGACAAGTTTGCCTCTTTTTTCAGGTTCCTTCTCGAATAAAACACAATGCAGACAGTATGCTCCATCCTCCTCTATGCTATAAACTAAGCCTGGATACTTGGAGATCCATTCTTTCCGAAAGCATCTGTTTTTATCAGCTATTTTTGTAGATGGGAACTTGAAAGTATCAGGAATAGTCACACCTTTTGTGTAGATTGTATATTTCTCATCATTATTTAAAGTTCTACCAAACCAAGAAGTAACATCATTTGGAGTTAGGCACTGGGACCTGGTGTCGGACTCTGATTGTTCAACAGCTTTTTGACTGAAAGAAAGACAGTGTCAGTGATCATTATCCTGTTTGCGTAACAAGAAAACTTAACCACAAAATATCAAAAATGGAGCATTTGTCCATAGAATATAGATCATTCAAACAATTTGATAAAAATAAATTTATTGAAAATTTAACAAATACTCCTTTTTATCTCATTGAATCGATTGGAGATGTTGATGAAGCAGCTAATTATTGGTATAATTTATTTCTGAGCACCCTAGACAAACATGCTCCTAAGAAAATTAAAAGAGTGAAAAATACCCAACCAGAGTGTTGGACTTCTGATATAAATAGCGCTAGACACCAAAGAGATTATTTTCACAGAATTGGTGATATATATAATTATAAAATTTGGCGTAATAAGGTTACATTTTTAGAACAGGCAAAAAAAAATATTTCCAAAATGCTATTTCAAATTGTAAAGATAGTAAAACTATTTGGAAGTATGTCAAAAGTCTAAATCCTAAAAAAAATACATAATAATATCACGCATTTAGAATATAAAAATAGTGTAATTCAAAATGATGTTGATATAGCAAATACATTTAATGTGCATTTCACAAATATTGCTGAAGGTATAGTTGATAACAAATTATGTAATAATGATGATGGTGCCAGTTTTGATGCACTCAATAAATTTGTAAAATCAAAGTTACAAACGGGTAGTGAAAAATTCATTATACCAGAAATGAGTATTTTAGATGTAAACATGTATTTAAAAAAAACTTGACAAGTCTATAAAGCAACTGGTTTAGATGATGTCGGACCAAATATTTTGAGTATGTGCAGCGATGTCATTGCACCAGCCTTGACATATACAGTGCGTGAACTGGTGACAAAATATTATCGCCCCTGTAAACAGTGGGCTCTTCTGACTAGAGGTAATCGGTAAAGAATAGCGGAAAATGGTGTACATTGTTTACGAGCTTGAAATGAGCTAACACAGACGAACTGAGACGTGTCAACGTAATGTGAATATGATAATGCACCAGGTAAATTATTAATTGTTAAGTTTATCACATCATCGTATCTCCATATGATAGGTAAATAAGTGAATTTTCGATTTTAAGTGTCGTCAGGGTTCAAACCTGGAATCATGCCAACCTTTCATTATTTTTTTTTAATACTAACCTATAGTCGGAACATCTTCATTTTCTCCCAATTTGTAAAGTTAATTATGCTGCTTGACATATATTTTTTTTGGGAAAAAAAATTGATATGCAGTCAAATGTGGCAGTTTTTAATATTTGTTGCTATGTGAAATAAAGGGAAGTAAATTAAAGTAAAAGAAGGCGCGCTTTTTCAAATAGTAAACAATTTAATTCAGATGCATAGTATTTTGTCAAATGATAAAGAATATCGTAGAAACTTGCTAGAAATTCATCTAATTTATAAAATATATACAACATGACATACTGAAATCTGAAAAGGGGTAAAACCACCATACCTTGAACAAATTCAGTTAAAAAAAGAGGGGGGGGGGGGGGGGGGGGGGGGGGGGGGTAAAATGCTACGAAATTTAGATTTTATTTATTTTTTGTCGACAGCCAAAAGATGATTTGACATGTAACTAACTACTTTTTCAATTTCATTGTAAAGTAAAATTGGCTTTTTTTGGGGTCTCTGTTTATTGTGGTCTGATGTTTTCAGGTTCTCTTTGGATTGCCAAATAATATTATAATCATCTAATTGAATGTTCAAATTATTTTGCAGCGATGGTGTGTATGGAAGGAAGACTGTCATAAAACCCAACAGTTCCGGATGGCCCTTTAAATAATTGCTTAACATCAATAGCGATGTAAGATTTAAGTGTTTGATTTAGCACAAGTTTAGCCAGGTTTTCCTTGTAATTGTGGCAGAAAAACCACTAGACAGTGTCATGCATTGAAAGGATATCAAACGGATATTTTATGGAATGATTCTCATACATATAAAATCATATGCATAGGAATGTGGAGCTAGTGTCTTTCATGCAGCAATTTTTAATTTCCAATATAAACTCTGAAAAGACAAGAGCATAGAAATGTATACCAATGAGAAACATTCTTTGTGAATAAAATCATTCCAAAACTTAAATGTGTCATTAGTGTTGCATTATTTATCAGTAGAGATAATCAGATTCCAGTAAGATTGTCCAACTGATGGTTTTTGTTTGTAATCATTTTTATAAATCTTAGTTGTTTTGACAATCCGGGCTGTGCATGTTGCCCGACTGCCCCTTTCAGTGTGAGACAATATTTTGTTTATGATAAACAAAATCACTGATTCAAGACTGGAGCGGACCCCTTTTGGGCAGTTAGTGCGAATCCTTTAGGTTTAAACCATTACATGTAATACGGGGGAGGGGGAAGATTTTTTTTTACAGAGTCAAACATTTTTCCTAATAATAATACATTGAGATTTAATATATACTTTGTTATATGTAGTGTGTATATTAAAGTATTGCCAACAAAATTCATCAAATTTGGGATCATAATATTGTTTAAGAAAAACCCTTAAATCATAAAAGTTCATAATCTTCTGTAACACACGTGCATGGTTAATTCGGATCACATATTTTCTATTCCGATGTTATAAGAATTCGAAGGTTCATATCATTTACAATATCATTCAAAAAAATTCTGGGATTTTTTTTTTAACTATCAACGTTGAACCTCGAGGTTACATTGTAGTAAAAAAATCCAATAAAAACGTTGAATGTAAATGATATGCACCTTTAAATCTTATATTGTAGGACTCATGTTGTTCAAACATAATGTGTTGATCAATTATGTTATGATGATTTTGATAAACTTCACATTAGGTAATCTTTCACGTATATTGATTACATTATATCGAGTTGTCCCAACGATATACTTGTCGGTGTGCTCGATCATACGAATTTACCGACATTCATATAGACAAAATGACACAACTTTGAAAAATTCTTGTGACGTAACTACATTTCGGAACACGTTAAAAATTGGATACCCAGAAAGCTACATTATTAAGGTTTGATATATTTTTTTTTCAAAAAAAAAGAAAAATATGCAGTCAAATGTGGCAGTTTTTTACACACCCCTCTGTTGAACAATAGGTTGTTCAATTAACAGCATGTTTGGCAATTAAAAAATCATATATTAACACATTTAGCTTTAACATATACTTTATTTATAGTGGTTGTATAAAAGTTATATAATGGTTTTGTGTTTTAAGAGATATTCATCCCTATGCATATCGGGTTTTATGCGTAAATTGTCTCTCCTGTTTTTAGACCTTTTCTATCTCTTTCATAAGAAGAGTGACTTTTCTATTGTTCTAGTGTCACTGGAAATCCCACTGTATATATTTAATCTAAGCATCAAAAGTGGTAAATTTCCAAGTATTTTTAAAACTGCAAGAGTTTGCCCAATTTTTAAAAGTGGCGATGCCTGTAATCCTGATAATTATACACCAATAGCAGTTTTGCCTTGTCTCTCAAAAATCGTTTAGAACGACATATAGCTAATAGTTTGTATATATTTTTAAATAGTAACGACCTTCTTAATACTACACAGTCAGGTTTCAGACCTAAACATTCGTGTACTACTGCACTTACTAAATTAGTAGATGAATGGTTAGCAAATATAGATAATGGAGAGATAAACGGAGTTATATTTTTAGATTTAAAGAAAGCTTTTGATCTGGTTAATCATATAATTTTATTGAAAAAACTTGAATATTATAATGTTTCAAATTGTACACTAGACTGGTTTAAGTCATACTTGTTTGAACGAAGCCAACAAGTTAAGGTCAATAACGTCATGTCTAATACTAAATGCATAAAAACTGGGGTACCACAAGGTTCTATCCTGGGCTCTTTGTTATTTATTTTATATATCAATGATTTACCACTGAATATAGAACATTCATTAATGCCCGCGTCACACTGTCCCGATTTTTATATACGATGGACACCCGAATGCGAAAATTGTAAGTTCGTACGAAGTTGGTCCCGATCTCGTTAAAATACCAAAAAGTGACCGAAGCAAGTACGATGAATAACGAAGTCTATACGATGGTGCCGAAATTATATACGATAGCAAAAGATGGACAAACGAAGGTTAACCGAAGACAGGTATTTAAGCTTCATATCTCAGCCGAAGCCTACACGATGGATCACGAAGGCTACACGATGGATTACGAAGGCTACACGATGGATTACGATGTTGGAGCGATGTCCATACAATGTCTAAAAGACGTCGTGTACAGCTTGAAATAGCATAATACACAGGAAATTGGTTGCTCATTTTTTTACCTGCTGGTTCTAAAGACAATATTAAAGGTATTTCCAGTTACTGAATGTTTTTGTTGATTTCTAAAAAAATAGTTTATGTATCAAATATGCATATTCAATTTACCATTTTCTGCATGTGTCATATACAAAGTTAGTGTCCATATTTATCCCCAATATGTTACATACGAGGGGATGCCACGCTCGGCATTGCCTTGTTTGAACTGTAAAATGTGTGCACTAGTCTGAATAATCACCCATGTTTACTGATCTATCTTAAAGGTAAGGTAATGGGTTCGTTGATCCCTTTAATTCAAAAAGAGCTCTTTCCGGGAGAATATCATAATACTATAGACAAAAAGAAGGATGTGGGGAAAGCAACAAATACGTCAAAATATGACATATAGAAAACAAAATGGTTATGGAATAAACATTCGTGTGACAACAACGCAGACGATACATAAAAAATGCAGAATAACGAAAAAAAGTTGATTTCCCTATTGCCCGTGTCACACTGTCCCGATTTTTATATACGATGGACACCCGAATGCGAAAATTGTAAGTTCGTACGAAGTTGGTCCCGATCTCGTTAAAATACCAAAAAGTGACCGAAGCAAGTACGATGAATAACGAAGTCTATACGATGGTGCCGAAATTATATACGATAGCAAAAGATGGACATACGAAGTTTAACCGAAGACGGGTATTTAAGCTTCATATCTCAGCCGAAGCCTACACGATGGATCACGAAGGCTACACGATAGATTACGAAGGCTACACGATGGATTACGATGATGGCAAGATGGCCATACGATGTCTAAAAGACGTCGTGTACAGCTTACGATGCATTTAAATTATATGCCGAAGGCCTCACGCGTTTTAAATTGTTTGATCAATATTGAATATATATTATATTGTACATTTAATTTGGTATGGTGTTACTTGTTACGAATATCTTAAGCGCTATTGAATTTAAAGTTCAAAGGTCAAGGTCACAGTGGCAGTTGTAATACAAGGCAATATCACCCTTGTGGACACTCTAAAACCAATATGCTTCAAAAGATTTTAACCACATTTGGTATATTTATTGTTCCTCCTTGTAATGATCTGGCATTTTTTACGTTCAAGGCAAAAGGTCAAGGTCATGCAGATGGACTTGTTTTTTTCTCCTTGAACTAGCATAATACACAGGAAATTGGTTGCTCATTTTTTTTACCTGCTGGTTCTAAGGACAATATTAAAGGTATTTCCAGTTACTGAATGTTTTGGTTGATTTCTAAAAAAATAGTTTATGTATCAAATATGCATATTTAATTTACCATTTTCTGCATGTGTCATATACAAATATAGTGTCCATATTTGTCCCCAATATGTTACAAACGAGGGGATGCCACGCCAGGGCCGTAACTAGCCTCTTTTATAAGTGAGGCAAATTATTCGCCGAGCGTAGCGAGGCGAAAAGGTTTTGGCGAGGGTCTGGGGGGGGGGGGAGGGGCGCTGAAGGCCCCCAGACGCTCTGAGAAAAATAATGCAAAATCGTGCATTCTGAGCTATTTTTTCAACAATATTCTGGTCTCATAGCAATAACAAAAATTCGTTGTATTTTAAGACTTTTAGGTTTTAGGGATAACATTAAAAAAAAGATCGATATATATATATATATATGATGGATAAAGCAAAAATCGTAATTCTCATAATCCTTGATACCGAATCTATCTGTCTGTTCTTGTCTTGTATTGTACTTAGACTTTGGTGATTTTTTTTATGACTAGATTTAAATATAGTGACAGTGCAGTATTATACTTTAAGTACTAGTACTGTTAAAGTCGACACTAAGGACCATCTTGACCTCGTTTTACGATATTAATGATTCTTTTATTGTTGGAGACCATCCAGCAACTATCAAGATGAAGAACAGGAATTAACCTTTCACAATTGATCATTCGTATTTTTCTATACATTGACTTTGTGTGCGATTAGGTTCCGTGCACGTGTACTTAATATTCCTTTTTTTCTGTTAAGAGTCTGAACATGCAAGGGTAACCCTTCAATGTAAAAGGTTATATGGCAATACATTGTTGTTGGTTTTTTTCATTTTTTTTTGATACCGTGGAATTGGTGACCATATTTCAATTTCAAGTTCAATTCTCCATGCAGAAACGACGATTCATTTCTGTGTCTTGTAGCATCGTATATATTCTAAAAATATTTTCTCGCACATTGTCTGGACATCGGTTGGCATGCAACATTGCAAAACCACATGTTTACAAATGAAAATCAACACTCAGACTATAGTCATTACGTAGGACAATAAATTAACAAAAGACAAACCCGGGACATAGAAGTACAAACAATAGACCATCAACTCTGATAACTAAAAGTAAAATAGAAACATGGATCACGAAAAACATGAAGGGGCTACACCAGAGAGTGAATAGAACCGGCTTCTTGCAAGACACTTTCCGTCAAAACAATTTGACAATCTTTTTGTTTCAGTATTTTTTTTTTTATTTTTTTTTTTTGAAATTTCAAACATGAGGCATTTGCCTCATTTGCCTCAATGTAGTTACGGCCCTGCACGCTCGGCATTGCCTTGTTTGAACTGTAAAATAGGTGCACTAGTCTGAATAATCACCAATAATTATTCCTATGTTGACTGATCTATCTTAAAGGTAAGGTAATGGGTTCGTTGATCCTTTTTATTCAAAAAGAGTTCTTTCCAGGAGAATATCATAATAATATAGACAAAAGGAAGGATGTGGGGAAAGCAATAAATGCGGCAAAATATGACATATAGAAAACAAAATGGTTATGGAGTAAACATTCGTGTGACAACAACTCAGACGATACATAAAAAATCAGAATAATGAAGAAAAAGTTGGTTTCCGTATATACGTGTACATGCAGTGTTGGTGTACGAGGCGCGTTTATGATTTTCATTATGTTACTTGATATGAAAAATTGACAAAAAAAAAATTTACTTGTAAAAGTAAATCCTGAGCCTGTAATAGCTGCTCTTCTTGTTCCATTTGGATTAATAGAAACAATGCTGTCGCCTTTCTTGTTCTCATAGAATTATATGATATGAGCTCCATGTTTTGTGAACGCCTTTCTTAACTGTCGTATTAGACTGACCAGTGCATATCGCGCATGGCACTTTAAATGTATTTTACCGCGAAAATGAACTTACATTTAGCTGGATGTATTGCCGTCGTAGTTCCATCTTGTCGCCTTCGTACTTTTATTCGATGGCAACACGACGGGATTACGAGGTCTTTACGAAGTCGTGTTGCCATCGTTAGACCTTCGGGTAGCTTCGTGATTCATTCGTGTGACATCGTAATGTCAAAACTGCCCGATGGAAACGATGGAAATACGAATGCAATACGATGTTCAAAGATGCATTCCCGATGACATTACGATGGTGAGGATGGTGATACGAACTCAATACGAACCCTCAACATCGGACGCACCTTCGGGGATTTTTTAACATGTTAAAAAAATTAGAACCCTTCCCGAAGTTGTCCCGAAGGCTAGAAAAAGTGGCCGATGGTTCTACGATGGTTAAAGATGGCACTACGAATAGCCCGATCTGGATACGATCAGTCCCGATTTTGTAAATTTCCATAATCGTGTTGCCATCGGCGTAAAAATCGGGACAGTGTGACGCGGGCATATATACGTGTACCTGCAGTGTTGGTGTACGAGGCGCGTTTATGATTTTCATTATGTTACTTGATATGAAAAATTGACAAAAAATAATATTTAACTTGTAAAAGTAAATCCTGAGCCTATAATAGCTGCTCTTCTTGTTCCATTTGAATTAATAGAAACAACGCTGTCGCATTTCTTGTTCTCATAGAATCATATGATATGAGCTCCATGTTTTGTGAACGTCTTTCTTAATGCCCGTGTCACACTGTCCCGATTTTTACGCCGATGGCAACACGATTATGGAAATGTTCAAAATCGGGACTGATCGTATCCAGATCGGGCTATTCGTTAGTGCCATCTTTAACCATCGTAGAACCATCGGCCACTTTTTCTAGCCTTCGGGGACAACTTCGGGAAGGGTTATAAATTTTTTAACATGTTAAAAAATCCCCGAAGGTGCGTCCGATGGTGAGGGTTCGTATTGAGTTCGTATCACCATCCTCACCATCGTAATGTCACCGGGAATGCATCTTTGAACATCGTATTGCATTCGTGTTTCCATCGTTTCTATCGGGCAGTTTTGACATTACGATGTCTACACGAATGAATCACGAAGTTACCCGAAGGTCTTACGATGGCAACACGACTTCGTGAAGACCTCGTAATCCCGTCGTGTTGCCATCGAATAAAAGTACGAAGGCGACAAGATGGAACTACGACGGCAATACATCCAGCTAAATGTAAGTTAATTTTCGCGCTAAAATAAATTTAAAGTGCCATGCGCGAAATGCACTGGTCAGTCTAATACGACAGTTAAGAAAGACGTTCACAAAACACGGAGCTTATATCAAATGATTCTATGAGAACAAGAAAGGCGACAGCGTTGTTTCTATTAATTCAAATGGAACAAAAAGAGCAGCTATTACAGGCTCAGGATTTACTTTTACAAGTAAAATATTATTTTTTGTCAATTTTTCATATCAAGTAACATAATGAAAATCATAAACGCGCCTCGTACACCAACACTGCAGGCACGCGTATATAGGGAAACCAACTTTTTCTTCATTATTCTGATTTTTTATGTATCGTCTGAGTTGTTGTCCCACGAATGTTTACTTCATAAACATTTTGTTTTCTATATGTCATATTTTGCCGCATTTGTTGCTTTCCTCACATCTTTCCTTTTGTCTATATTATTATGATATTCTCCTGGAAAGAGCTCTTTTTGAATAAAAGGGATCAACGAACCCATTACCTTACCTTAAAGATAGATCAGTAAACATGGGCATAAGTATGGGTGATTATTCAGACTAGTGCACATATTTTACAGTTCAAACAAGGCAATGCCGAGCGTGGCACCCCCTCGTATGTAACATATCGGGGACAAGTATGGACACTGTATTTGTATATGACACATGCAGAAAATAGTAAATTGAATATGCATATTTGATACATAAACTATTTTTTTTAGAAATCAACCAAAACAATCAGTAACTGGAAATACCTTTAATATTGTCTTTAGAACCAGCAGGTAAAGAATAAGCAACCAATTTCCTGTGTATTATGCTATTACAAGGAGAAAAAACAAGTCCATCTGCATGACCTTGACCTTTGGCCTTGAACGTAAAAAATGTCAGATCATTACAAGGAGGAACAATATACCAAATGTGGTAAAAATCTTTTGAAGCATATTGGTTTTAGAGTGTCCACAAGGGTGATATTACCTTGTATTACAACTGCCACTGTGACCTTAACCTTTGAACTTTAAAGTCAATAGCGCTTAAGATATTCTTAACGAGTAACACCATACCAAGTTTTGAGCATTTTGGTTCTAGAGTGTCCATAACAATTTTATCTACACGCAACTTACATGAAGTAGGCGAGGGGATAATAAACTAAGTTTTATAAGAATTAGACAAAAAGACCGATTTCCCGCCAATAATTTAAATGCATCGTAAGCTGTACACGACGTCTTTTAGACATCGTATGGCCATCGCGCCATCATCGTAATCTATCGTGTAGCCTTCGTAATCCATCATGTAGCCTTCGGCTGAGATATGAAGCTTAAATACCCGTCTTCGGTTAACCTTCGTATGTCAATCTTTTGCTATCGTATATAATTTCGGCACCATCGTATAGACTTCGTTATTCATCGTACTTGCTTCGGTCACTTTTTGGTATTTTAACGAGATCGGGACCAACTTCGTACGAACTTACAATTTTCGCATTCGGGTGTCCATCGTATATAAAAATCGGGACAGTGTGACGCGGGCATAACTGTCGTATTAGACTGACCAGTGCATATCGCGCATGGCACTTTAAATGTATTTTAGCGCGAAAATTAACTTACATTTAGCTGGATTTATTGCCGTCGTAGTTCCATCTTGTCGCCATCGTACTTTTATTCGATGGCAACACGACGGGATTACGAGGTCTTCACGAAGTCGTGTTGCCATCGTAAGACATTCGGGTAGCTTCGTGATTCATTCGTGTAGACATCGTAATGTCAAAACTGCCCGATGGAAACGATGGAAACACGAATGCAATACGATGTTCAAAGATGCATTCCCGGTGACATTACGATGTTGAGGATGGTGATACGAACTCAATACGAACCCTCAACATCGGACGCACCTTCGGGGATTTTTTAACATGTTAAAAAATTTAGAACCCTTCCCGAAGTTGTCCCCGAAGGCTAGAAAAAGTGGCCGATGGTTCTACGATGGTTAAAGATGGCACTACGAATAGCCCGATCTGGATACGATCAGTCCCGATTTTGAAAATTTCCATAATCGTTTTGCCATCGGCGTAAAAATCGGGACAGTATGACGCGGGCATAATAGATTTATATGCAGATGATTCTACATTTATACATTGTAAAGGTAATAATTTACTTCAGTTAACTTCTAACCTTCAAAATGATATTCATGTAATTGAAAACTGGTGTTTGCAAAATTGTATGAAATTAAATATATATATCTTTATTAGCCTCCCTAAGGAGAGATAGTCATACCAATACAATATTATTGCATAACACAATATGTACAAATTTGAATACACAAAAAAAAACCCAAAAAAAACACACGAACGGAAAAAAATAAATAATAATAATTGAAAGTACTTTCGACTTAATTCACATTGTTAATTCGGATTGAGAAAAAACTATGAACTTTGAACTTAATTTATATTGTCAATTAGGAATAAAAAATGTTTTGCAAAATCTGTAAACATATTTGACGCATAAAAATTGAAAACGTTTTTTCTGCTCACAGTCTAGTTCAAATTCGGTTTCGCATGACAGTAAAATGTAACAGAAATCTTCATCATCTAAGTAACCAAGAAAGGCACTGAAAGTTATTGGATTTAAGCATAGTAGCTCGCACCAGAATTCATCCCGAATGTCGGATAAATAGTCACACGAAGAAATTGCGTGAATACACGGGTCGGTGAAAAGTTTACCACATTTATCACATAAAATACTATCACTGTTCGTATTGTGGACCAAACAGCACAGGGATACTATATAATTTGCCTGTTTACGCAAATACGGAAAGTCTAATGCAACTGTCCATGCAGGATGAGGCTGAAATACTTTATGTATCTTCTTGAAAATGTTAAAGTCACTATCTATATTTATACGTTGTTGCCATTCCTTAAGTTCATATTCAAAAATAGATCTGTGAACTATTCGCTTCCATATACGCTGAGACGGAAAATGTCCGCTATCCCTAAACTTTGTTAAATAGTCCGATAAATGGTATTTGTAGAGTATATCTAAACAGTCCTTTGAAAAATCCGATGCACAATTGGTGTACTCTTGATTGAAATACTTGAGTTCATAAAGTTTACGTATGAGAATACGAAATGAAATTGCTCTTTGTGGTAAATTACAAATTCGTCCGAAGAACAGTAACTTGCGTTCATTAATAAAACTGTCTAGGTTTAACCAACCAATGAGAGAAAGGCACATATCAGTTCTTGTCCGTCTAGATAATCCTTGAATGAACTTGCAAACATAGTGATGCGTTCGTTCTAACATAAGTGTTTCTGTTTTAGACAGCTTGCCCCAGATCTCGCATCCGTAAAGAGCTTTTGGGTAGCATACTTGGCGAATAATTGTTGCACATACTATAGGGTTGAGAACAGCAGGATGAATACCAGAGCGAATCACAGACGCAGTGGTTGCTCTTAATGTTCGACACGCTTTTAATGTACGATCCATTGTTTTCCTCGAAGTGTCTAGTGAAATGCACTTTTAACTGATAGAATAGGTTCGTTGTATAGGAATTTAAATTCTCCCTCATAAATTCGTCCGAATTTAAAACATTTCTAATCTATCTACATGGCGAAATAAGAGGCAAGTCAAAATGTAGGTTTGGTTTGCTAACAGTAACTTGCAGAACGTGTTGTTAGTTTTAAAGTTACTGTGAGAACCTCGATACAAATTATCCAAGTATCGGACTTATATACCCCACCCGTATTCCCGCCTATGAAATGCTCGTGCAGTACTCACTAAAGACTTATATATAGATACTATCCAACCAGTTCTTCAAACTTGTTTTACAACTTGTTCTACAAACCACAGTTACTAAAGATAGAAATAGATAAGGGAAAACCCCAAATATAACGGAATAGAAATAAATATATCTGGACCTGTTAGTTTTTTTTGCCGAATTGAAGAAGTTTTCTTTTCGTGGGTGAAAATGAGAAGCTCCATGATTCGCTATGTTGTTCACATATTGATACCATTTTCTGAGCGGATTCGTGATTTGTGGCAATGAGAGAAATGTCATCGGCCTGGACGGGAGAACTACTATTAATGTCATATAATAATGCTGATGAAAAACTATTAAATCTTCCAAAACCAAAAACATTTTTTTTAAAGAAAACATTTACATATTCAGGTTCTCAAATATGGAACAGTTTACCAAATGAAATAAAAATGACTGTATCTTTTAAAACAAAATGTTACAAATTTTTCATTAATTGTGCAAATTAATATGCTTTTTCATTATTATTTAAATACAATTGTATTGTATAATATAACTTTATAATACTCTTATGTACTTATAAATATGTTATTATTATTTTGAGGACTCTCAGGAAGATTAGTTTTAACTAATGGGATCATCCTCTTGAAATAAAGATTATTTATTTATTTATTTTACAAGATTGGTCGTTTATATAAATATACAGTGTTATTTTCCATTGTTAAACCCAAGCGTACATTTTAGATAAATAAATTGAATGAAAACTACGGTTCCTAATTTGTGCATTGGGATTAAAAATTCGATATGTATCATTACTTTCTTTTGTTTACAACTTTGTCTTGAATTGTTCTGGTCGTACTATTTCAAATATTCAATTTCATGACTCGTCTGTATCATTTGTTTCCATAAGTTTACCATAGTACTATCATGTGGTTGGGTTAAAAATTAATGGTAAACCCTAGTTTTTAGTGTTTTAATGTCTAATCTTACCGTTTTAATTTATTGACATAACTGCACGACTCGATTCTAAATTGTATGTGGTAAGATAATCGTTGCAAAGAATCCTGCTCAAACTTTAGTGAAAGACGGGTTTAACTTTGCATTGTTGCGAGAGTTTATATTCTGTGTTGAAGGCAATTGTAGTGACCTGGAATACAAGTACCATTCCATTGATTTTAGTTATATGTCTTGTGTTTCTGTCTCTGCCCTAGGTTTTCTATATTTTGCATGTGTAGTGCATCATGACATAAGACATTGTTACGTGTACCATGATGAGCTTACGTGCAAGACTGCTGTGTGTATTTTTTACATGGAACATTTGATCAGACTTTGACTTTTTGACTCCTGACCTACATGTATGCATGTTGGGTGTGTCATCATGTTGCAGTGTGTTCCTCGCACTCTAAAAATTGTGTTTAGAGCCTAAACACTTTCCTAAACACATTTGTGAAACCGATTTTTGACATGTTTTAAATCTAAACATGTTTTAAATTTAATGTGCTTACAGCCTAAACGTGTCAAGCTATAAAGTGCTTACACTGTAAACATGTTTAGATGTAAAGTGTTTAGACTAGAAACATGTTTTGCTAAAATGTGCTTAGACTGTAAACATGTTTAGTTGTAAAGTGTTGTATCTGGAAACATGTTTAGTTCTGAAGTGTTTTGTCAGGAAACATGTTTAGCTGTGAAGTGTTTTGAATGTAAACATGTGTAGACCATAAAGGGTCGTGAAGAAACATGTTTATCGTTTTAGTGCGATAAGCAGTTACTTTATTAGACCCCAAATAAACTAATACTCCGGAAGGCTAGACTGTAAAACGTATGATAGCTTTCAATACTACATGTGTTCATACCATCACAAAAGGAGCCAAACGCATCAAACTAAGAAACTTGAATTTCCAATTCAAATTGATTGTGACTAATATCTTTTCAATCTGAATGAGTATTTTCTTTAATTCAATTGTCAACATTCGACTATTGTATTTTTTCTCCATTTCAAATATTCATTAAACAGTCTAGAACTTTTGAAATGAAATTATTATTATACTAATTCTAGGATTAAAAACAAAATTACAAGATATGAAACAAAGGAATTTATGTAATTGTTTATTTCCAGTTAATCATTGAACACAATCAAATATAAACTCATAAAATCATAAATTCATAGCAACGTACATATACATAATATTGACCAATCAAAACAATTTGAAAATGTCCTGTTTTCATTTTACAAGTCAATAAGAGCTTCTCCTTTCTTAGTACCCAACTGCTGGTCACTGGCCTGAAAGATAGAAAAATTTTGATAAGCAACTAAGTAGAATTAATCTAAAAATATAAGTATACGACCTACAACACCAAAAAGTAAATGCATGATTTAAGATCAAGATAACAACATTAGAACCGTGGTATAAAAGCATAAATGTACTGATGAGTAAATTGATATTTTTAATATAAAACTTCTTTTCATGCTTAATATCATTCATTTGATCAAATATAAATTGACATTTTTAAAATCAAATACACTTCGGATTCTTACCTAGCAATATAGTTGCTACTGTGCATTATCTCCTCTTTTAGCATGTCAAGACAAATGATTTCCTCTGCACTTCTCTCATCTAGAATAAAACAATACATATCAATAAAAATATAAGAATGTACAACGGCTTATAACTATTGAAGAAAAACAAGCATCTTTTTATTTATTTTTAGCAAATGTTGATTGTGCATTTAGGAAGTGCTTACTAAAACAATGAACTCGATATGACACTGGTTTTGCGAATGATGCACTCGGCAGATTCCGCTTCCCTTCATGTTCCATTATAATCTGCAGAGGAGTACCAAATGAAAATTGTCCTCATGAACTCCTTTCCAAGAACATATATATATATATATATATATATATATATATATATATATATAATAATAAGTGCTAGCTTGCATGATAGAACATTAAACAACTCTTATCTTTACACAAGATAGTTTAAACACTAAAATCTCTTACAAGCACTTGTTTCGTGGGATGGTTCCCCCTTTTTCTTCTCCTGCATTGACTATACGGTAGTGTACTTGTACATAATACTTATAACTGTCAATAATCATTTAAAATTGGCAGTACAAAATAAAAATCAGTATAATTATAACTCCTTACCTTTCTGAAACAGTTAAGTTACGGTCAGTTATGGTCAGAAGTAAACAGCGTGGCCTTTGACTTCGGGTTCTTTGTTTCTTCTTCCCGCTCAAAAATTAGCACGTGGTATGCATGCCGTCTTCGGCCTAAATGTGTTGTAATTCTAAACGTGTTTAGGAAAGTGTCTAAATATTGAAAGTGCTTAGAATTTAAACACGTTTAGCTTCATATACTTGACGATGTAGCTAAACATGTTTAGCACAACAACATGTTTATTGCAAAGTGCTGAGAGCCAACACATGTTTAGTGCGAAGTGCTGAGAGCCAAAACATGTTTAGTTTTTAATGCTTAGAAATTAAACACTTTCCTAAGCACATAAGTCTTGCAACACGTTTAAATTCTAAGCACTATTTTTACAGTGCGGTATATTACCTTGACCTCAAAATAAAATTTTCAATTGACCTTGCTTCTGAATATGTGGCATGTAGATGTGTTGTCATAAGATGATGAGTCTATTGGCTTCATGTGAGCTTGACCTTTGCCCTCAATGTAAAACTTGTATATTTTGTTTGAATTAAATGGAGAATTAACTGTATGATTGGCACTCGTACCACATCTTCTTAGATATATTAGATATATAGATATATTGTTAGTTTTGTGTACCACGATGACCCTTTTCTCAAAATCCGCTTTGTGGTTTTTTTTGACAAGGATCTCTTGACCAGACTATGACTTTCTGACTCTTGACCTTTCCATATTGGATGTGTCTTCTGGTATGATTACCTTGACGGCAAGTCAGGAGTCTCTGGTTTTTGTTAGTCTTGTATGTAATAATTGTAAGTTTATTTTATTATTTGGAGTTTGAACTGGAACACATTTTGGTAAGGGCCATCTGAATCCCGCCTCTGGGCGAGGGATTTTCTCGCTTTGTTGAAGATATAAAAAAGAAGATGTGGTATGATTGCCAATGAGACAACTATCCACAAAAAGACCAAAATGACACAGACATTAACAACTATAGGTCACCGTACGGCCTTCAACAATGAGCAAATCCATACCGCATAGTCAGCTATTAGGACCAATTAGTGGCCTTTGACTGCTTTCTGCTCTTTTGACATGGTAACTGTCTCTTTTACACATTCCACATTTCCATTCTCAATTTGTAAGAATGTTTGGTTCAGATGAAACTAGATCCTTTAATTTCCGTGAATATCAAGTAAGAAAATTTACTGCTTCAGTAGCATCGTGTGCTGCCAGTTGTGATAGATAATGCAAAATGTTTCAATCATTTTACCTTAGATTTCATTTCATGGACATGTAGGTATGGATAGTCTGCTTTTACATCATAAAAATTCACACAGACGATATACGCATATCAATAAACTAAACTCAATGCTAAGAATCTTTAAAGTACACTTAGACAGAGAGCTCAATCTAGTGAAACACTTTGTTAAGTTGGTCACATTTAACTTGAAATATCAGTCTGTTACCAAACTGCACCGAGATCCTAAAAAAAATGTGCAAGTTAAGTCTATTTAAAGAAGAATTCAATGGAAGTAAATAAGCTGATTACTGAAATAAATGTAGAATATGTCTATTAACCACAGATGCTCCTGCTTGTGAAAAAATTTAGTAAACTTCCACATATAGATGCAGGATTCGCGTACTTTTGACCGTTTTGTGACCATACGCATTGTGAATAAGTTTCAAAACATTTGGTTGAGGCAAATTAAAGTTAAAGAACGGAAACAATAGATTTAGCAGTTTTCCTATCTCAAGGCTCCGGGTTGACATTTGTATCATTGGTACTTAGACCACAACTTTTTACATCTAAAAACTCATGAACAGTGACGCCATCGGGACCCAATATCGAACTTAATAGATCTGTGTTATGGGGTAATGTGAATTGCGTATAAGGTTCCTAACATTTTATTGAGTCAGACTTATTTAAGAGAAAGGAAACGAAAGAGTCATCACTTATGTTTTTAAAGGGACATGATAACTCTTGAACGGTAAAATTTCAAATTTGATTTCGTGTTGAGGTGGGGATCCCGCTTACATGTTCATGTCGTTTTTTATGTGTTACATACTTGTTTTTCGTTCATTTTTTGTACATAAATTAATTTTTGTTCGTTTATTTTCTCGTTTGAATATTGTTTTACAATGTCATTTCAGTGCCTTTTTTTGCTGACTATGTGCAGTATTGACTTTGCTCATTGTTGAAAGCTGTATATGACCTATAGTTGTTAGTGTTTGTGTCATCTGGTCTTTTGTGGAGAGTTCTCATTGGCACTCATGCCACATAAGGGGAGGGTTGGGATCCCGCTAACATGTTTAACCCCGCCTTAATGCACGTGCCTATCTTGTTTTTCATTCATTTTTTGTACATAAATTAGACCGTTTGTTTTCTCGTTTGAATTGTTTTACATTGTCATGTCGCTTCCTTTAATAGATGACTTTGCGGTATGAATCTTGCTCATTGTTGAAGACCGTGTGGTGACCTAGGCTACATTGTATAATTGTTAATTTCTGTGTCATTTAGTCTCTTGTGGAGAGTTCTCATTGGCACTCATGCACCAGCTTCTTTTATTTATTGTGTATAAGTTTTGTAGTATTTGGTTGAGGCAAACTAAAGTTAGGAGAGCGGAACCCGTGTTTATGGGACGTTCGGGATAGACAGACTAGTGTAACTCTTTATGCCCCTAAATCATGGCGCCAACACAGAAGTTCTGACTATTGTGCTGGTGATACACGTCCCACTAGCACTGTCATTAACACATGTACACATAATTTTATTATAAAAATAACACATGTACACATAATTTTATTATAAAAATATTCAATCTTAATTTTGATTTCTTTATTTTTGGCCGAATGATTATATGTATGCCCTTAACAATGACTGAATGAGTATCAAATTTGAAAAATTTATTGTGAATAATTATACATTATATTTTATAACTTTTTTTCCAACTAATTAAAGCTTACCAACTTATTGATCATCCTTTCCGTTATATGTCTTTTATCATTCTGTTTTGAACAAAAAGATTTGTTACATATACTTCACATGTATTTCTTTCAAATCTGACATTATTAAAAAGCCATTAAATAAAATGATAATAAATGTGCAATCAAATATATATGCAAGTCGTCAACTTGTCAAGTGGCTAGATGCACATAACGTTAGCCATATAAACAACATGTCCTAATTGGGTGGTTTTAAAACTTCTAGCATATGTGGATCCAGGGGGGGAGCCCCCCACCCCTTTTCGTGGGAAAAATTTGGTTGATTATATAGGGAATCATTGAAGCATGACTGGAGCGGACCCCCCTTAGGAAAAGTTCTGGATCCGCCACTGTTTAGACATATTTACGTAAATAAGGGATGAGTAAAGGAAAAAAAAAACAACAAAAAAACGACTAAATTAAATAAAAGGATGTTCGATGTACTGTATACTTCGGTTTGTTTTAAAAATCTATACGATGCTTTATTTTTATCTAGTTTCCTTATCAAAATAATTAAAATGAGAAGATAAATACCTTATAGCTTCCTTTACCGTCGATGCTAAAATGTTTAATGTTATAAAATAATTATAGCGTCTTTGACCTACTTTACCTTTTTATTCGGAGACTTGCGGTTATCTTCTGTTATGTTCAACGGGAACATTAAAATGATCTAGAATAGAACCCAGATGGAACCAAGAAGTTGGGTTGCCTTAACCAAACAACCCGGATGTTGAACCAAAAAACCCAGATTGAACCTAAGAACCAAGGTTCAGAACCAGAAAACCCAGATGGAACCAAGGTTTAGAACCAGAGTGCCCGGATATAACCCAATAGCCTGGGGTCCTGGCTAATCTTGTCAGTATAGCCAGGCGTGTATCAATGTACTGCCTGTCAATGATTGGTTAATTCTAATTTTGTCGCGCAATGTTTGTTTTACATCTGTATCCAATCAATTCTTGTTTAACATCAATTAGTAAAAATTAGACTGTAATTATTTTTCTTTATGAATTGATGTATAGTGTTATCATATCTAATTAGTAGTATGATGATAATTAGTAAGCAGAAAAGGGTTAATTCTTATCAGCAATCGCCTGGTGAGAAACTTAAAAGTTTAAGATTTCACATGTCCAAGGTGTCAATTGGATTCCAATTGTGCTGCTTTACATCAAACATCAAAATTTATGCAAATATTTAATCAGCCTCACTTTAGATTCAGAGTCAACTGGCACTGAATCGATCACATGGTATTTGTTCCCCACCTGGCCCTTACAACGCGCAGCTAGATTGGGGCTAATAACCCAATTGCATTCGGAATTCTCATGACTTTTTGTACCTTCAATGTATTTTCCAAATCATTTATTTATTTAGTATATTTATATATAATATATATAATTCTATTTTAAAATTGGGACCCGCGAAAAAAATAAATTCACAGTAATGTGAAAAGCACACAAAACTTAGAGAAATGTAGATTCCATCACTGCAACAAGTGTGTTCCGATATTTCTCCACGCGAGAACATTTTACTAATTGAAGCGAAAGGCTTGCCGAGCTTTTTACATAAGTGAAATTTAACTGTTGAGAGTTGAGATATATCGTAAAACAGGGGTTATATTGGTGGAATCTGTGTCTTTTAAGGATTTTTATTCTTCCTTTTCAAACATTTGCAGAAAGTTGTGTTCTTTATATGTGACTTCATCAGGAATAATCGTCTTGTTTCTTTCACTTCAGAAAATTCAGAAGAAAATTTGACGTCATAATTAAAATATTTGGCTAATCATTTGCTAAGAACAGAAATTTCCCTACTGGGGAGATACATTTTTCTCGCACCGATCAAGATATGTGAAATCAGCACAAAAATTAGAGAATATTACACTATAAATCTTGGGTCTTTAAGGATGTACTTAGGTGAGGCATGGAAGTATTATATTGACAGGAACTCCAACGAAAAATTAGCACATTCGCACCCCACTGATTTCTTAAGGAAAATAAAAGGTTCCGACTCAGTATGTCAAGTATGTGATAACTCCTTTGTGGGGTATCTGCGATGCCGCCCTCGCGTGTGTAGTTTACAGAAACTGATCTTATCACGTGATCTGTTATCGAGGGTCTAATCTACCTACCAATGTAAATAAACACGGAACTCCCGTGGCTAATTGCGAATCGCTACATGAATAACGACACCTGTTTCTATTCAATAATTAAAGACTACAGCTGAAACAATCTTAAAAATCGGTCCATATTAACAGAATGACAAAAGAAAAATAACTGTATTTGGAAAGAAGATAAGATTATTTTTAGTTTTGTCTAATATGTTTTTATCACTAGAACTAGGAAATCGGGAAATATCGGATTATGCAGATTACATGACTCTGAAGTAGAGTGTTTGCAGAAAATAATTTGATGTCCGTGTAGTGTGCCTGATGGCGCCTGATAACTCAAATTTTAAGTTAAAGATTGTAAATTTTAATCGAGTGTAACACAAATATTAATAGTTTCTCGATCGTAAAATGTAACTAAACATATTTATAGAAATTGTTTTAAGCACTAAGAGGTGGATAATTATACGCCCGTGATTGTCTCTAGTATGTATCAAGTTAAAACACAGATTACATGTACACCTTCTTTTTTTTTAAATTCAACCTGGTCCGAGATTGCTCTGGCGTCTGACGGATTTGCTTTGGGAAATTTATAAAATTTTCTTTTTGTTGAAATGAATGAAACATTTGACACCGGACTTTCAGTAAACAATTCAACAAGTGATTTGTTAGCAGTAAACCTCAATCATACATGCAGATTACAACTATTTGTTTCCTTACACAAGACATTTATTATAATTCAATATAAAAATAAGAAGATATGATTGCCAATAAGACTACTCTCCACCAGAGATCAAATGAAACAGAAGTTTTCAACTATAGGCACCTTACAGCCTTAAACATATTTTAGCAAATCCATTTCATATATGAAAAAAATTCTATTGGCCTGATTATGCACAAAACAAATAGCAGAGAAACAAATAAGCGAATATAAAGAATAAATAGATATTTGCGATTGAAAATGATGTCCATGCAAACGATTATGTTTTTTTTTTCTGTTTTTTTCTGTTTTTTTTTTTTTTTTGGGGGGGGGGGGGGGATCATATGGCATCTGTTTGAAATTAATTAGTTAGTTGTCAGTAATGAGTTTGTTTCACATTGGTAGCGCAAAAGGGGGGTGGTTAATTTTTTACTACAACTGAATCAAATGAAGAATAGCATTACTTTTTTTTCAGTAAACTGATATGGCGGAACTGTGGTGGAAAAATTTTGTTTTGCAGTCGGGTCCTTCACACGGAATCATCTTTTCTATTGAACATGTTTCAGATTTACAAAAGCAATAAAACTCTTCAATTTCTTCTCCGATAATTTTTTCAAATTCTTCATCATCAAAATCGTGCATGTCCATATTGATTAGTGAAATATTTGTAAATGTTGATAGTTTATTAACATAGAAAACCTAAACTGTCAAATATTGGCATGGTCGTTAAATGTCATATCCTTGACATTGATGTATACATCCGGTTACTTCGGTAAATTCCGTAATTACGAGTATCCCGAAAACGTCGTTGAACCCATGCATCGATACAACTAATTGAAAGATGTCAAATTAATTAACAGATACTTAACGATTTTGCGGCATCGCACTATAAACGTTTGAAGTCGGTTTGTTGGAGTTCCTGTCAATATAATACTTCCATGGGTGAGGTTAGGTAAAAATTAAGAAATTAAGAAATTAAAATTGATACTATAAGCTGGTAGAGCATCAATTAAGGATAAAGAAAAGCAAAAAATATTGATAGGTCATGGACCTCCTTTTCGAGATATTCGAGATTTAAAATATGGCGGGAAAAGGCTGACTCAGACTTTTACCTTATATTTGCATTGGTATTATTTGGGTCTCAAAACAAAAGAAAGAAAATCAAGAATCCTATAAAATTTTGGTAAATGACCTTTCATGCCGGAGCTATTAAGTCTTATATGAAAAAATAAATGGGTGTTATGGGGCAAAATATTTTACATTGTATTGTATGGAAAAACACCAAGGAGTCCAAACATTTGACACAAATTCCAAAACCTCACCTAAGTACATCCTTAATTCAAAAGAGATACATCAATGAATTTGTGTACCTCCGGCAGTAAGAGAGTTACACAGCTGGATAGTACGATCGCATGATTATCAGAACTTATATATAATTGACTTTCACATTTTGGCTTTGAGCGTTCCTGATGAAGAAAAACATAGAAAAGCGTTCAGACTCATTGAATTTATTAACTTGTCTTTTATTTTTATGATTTATCAATAGAGGTCGGTCATTTAGAGACGTATCAACCGTATCGTTTACGTTGACGTATCCGGATCTGCAGATTTACCAAAACAGTATGTGATCTCGAGCTTTAATTTTATGTACTTTCAATAATGCAAATGAGCAACTGCAAAAATTAACAAAACAATTAGGAAGTATCGAGTTTTTGTGGAACATGTAATCCGACTTTTAAAGATATTCTGGATAGTTGGAATAGTTTACAGGCATGATAGGAGTGAATACGGTAAAATCGTTTATTTTTGTGCTAACATGTGCTCCCGTAGAACCAAATTGTTATTTGACAATTAATAGAGTGATACTCAGTACTGCCGTTTTATTAGAACTTACTCACCCCTTCTCGTCCAATGAAAAGTCAGTTTTTCCCCCTCGAATTTTCATAGTACATGGTTTTCGATGCACTATGAAATACTATACATGAATGACTTTTCATTGTCAGTTAATTTTGAAAGTGAACTCTTAATAACTGCACTAACAAAGTGTACGATTCCCTGAGGCACTTTCCATGGAAAAAAGTCTACTGGTTAAAGGTGAAGTGAAAGAGCAAAGATTAAAACAAAACATTTTGAATTTTGCAGATTTTCATATATTTTCTTATGGTACCCATACATGTATATAGAATTACAAACAAAAACATTAGGGGTTAGGATATATGTAACACAGTATTTAATTTATATACCTGACATTCAAGGGATTTTTTTTCTTTCAAGAAAACAATGCCAGACTGCTGATATATAAAGCAAAGGATTTTTTTCAGAGAAACACAATGCATGTAAATTTGTCAATAAAAAGTAAGCATTTTATGTTGAATGGTCTAAATTTAAATATTTACACGGAGAGTTTTATACTTGTAAAAAAAAAAAAAAAATCAAAAAGGGAATTTATATGATATTGTGTTGCTTTTTAAAATAATTTTTTTTCAAGAGAAATAGTATTAAATTTTACCTGAAGCAGAAGAAAAACAATTTATCCATTTGGTCCTGGCAAACTATATCAGAGCTATTTCATTCCATCCATTGAAATGATGATTACCTATGTTTTAAATTTAGTTCATTATAAAAAGTGAACTCTTATTTAGATTTGAATATTACAATGGGAAAGGATAATTTTGTAAGGTCACTCGAAAGTGTGAATATGTTCTAAATTGGTCAGACTATACTTGGTCATGTTTTATGAAGATTTAAGCCCAAGGCGAAAGCCCCAGGCGAGCTTAAATCTTCATAAAACATGACCAAGTATAGTCTGACCAATTTAGAACATATTCACACTTTCGAGCTTCGCCTTGGGCTTAAATCTTCATAAAACATGACCAAGTATAGTGGTGTCTTCCCGATTGTCCCACTTTTTGAAATTACAGGTAAAAAAGTAACGAAATTTTGTGGGACAATCGGGAATATGTTTGTGGGACAGTTGGGAAGTTTAAAAGTGAAATAATAATTTGGAATTGTTTTGAGTTGTTAATTTGTGTGTCATTTGGTCTCTGGTGGAGAAATGTCTCATTGGCAATCATACCACATCTTCTTATTTTTTATTGAAGTCTGATTCTTCTGTATATAGTTGGTTACGAGTCTTGTCGACAAAGACAATAGGAATATTAGTAAAATAATCTCTAATAGTGATAATTTGAAAGACAAAGCTGGTCAAAATCTAGACAACAGCTTCCTTATCAATAAAGACCGTTGTTGATTCAGGTGATTTTTTAGCAGTCTTCAATAGCGCAGAGAATATTGTTAACATGTCATCTGAAATCCCTAGTAAAATTGCAAAGGTACTAGTGGAAACATTTCTCCATCAACAATTTCATATAGATGCTGGAACATATTAATTGACTGTTAGATATACTGTTCCTAGATAGAGGGTAGAATGTAAATGAGTTTATACCTTTTTAAATTGCATGCATTATTTATTTATTTATTTAAAAACTTTACAAAGAAAATGTTATTAAGATTATGGTATTGACATTTGTTTTATAAATATTAAACCTAACATTGTAGATATATTTCATAAATTAGAGATATAATATTGGTTTTATATTAAAAGTGTTTTTATCTGATGACTTTTTTTTCATATATACTTTTCTAAAATTAATATTTTATACTTTTCTAAAATTAATATTTTGTACTTTTAAAAAGTTAATATTTCATACTTTTATGAAATTAATATTTTATACTTTTATGAAATAAATATTTTATACTTTTATAAAAATGATATTTTATACTTTTATAAAATTAATATTTTATTTGCAATAATTACAGTAATTCTTGTTTATTTTGCAAAACAAAACAACAGTTACCTTGTTGATCTAAGAACATTTTACTTCATAAAATAATGTGGGACAACCAGAACTTTTTATGTGGGACAATCAGAACTCTAAAATTTTAAAAAGTGGGACAATCGGGAATAAACCAGTATAGTCTGTCCAATTTAGAACATATTCACACTTTCGAGCTTCGCCTTGGGCTTAAATCTT
Organism: Mytilus edulis; assembly: GCA_019925275.1. Lineage (NCBI taxonomy): Eukaryota > Metazoa > Mollusca > Bivalvia > Mytilida > Mytilidae > Mytilus > Mytilus edulis. The sequence goes on along the minus strand of CM034350.1, from coordinate 91,908,768 downwards.
CATAAAACATGACCAAGTATAGTCTGACCAATTTAGAACATATTCACACTTTCGAGTGATTCGCCTTGGGCTTAAATCTCCATAAAACATGACCAAGTATTGTCTGACCAATTTAGAACATATTCACACTTTCGAGTGACCTTACAAAATTATCCTTTCCCATTGTAATATTCAAACCTAAATAAGAGTCATAAATAAATCAACCTGAATCTAGTTACGACGGAACACAATTTAGATCTGGAATTAATGATCTTACATAAATACATGAGTTGTAGAAATGAAAATTTGCTGAACAAAGTAGTATTGATTAGTTCTAGTCAAACAGTGTACCAATTAACATGTACGGTAACTGTAATGCATCTTCGTGAGTTCTGTTCAAACTAAATACTGTTCTATTATTTAAGGATCGTTTGCTGTATTTAAATACAATTATTTCTTCTTCTTTGTAGAGTATTCTGTTGATGATTCTGTAAAAACAAAATCTCTTCTGCTGAAAAATGTCTTAGATGCTGCTGGATTTTCACCAACTGAAATAAAGTTTAAAAAGAATTGCCATGATTTTCATGATTTTGTAATCAAGCAACTAAGTGATGTTGATGATTCCATATATGTTGGCAGTAAGGCAGAAGGTATAGCTGGTGGGATATATTACTCAGGGGTGAAAAGTGATATAGATGCCATTCATCCATATTTTCAAGAAATAAAAGTGTATGATGAAATTGATTTTGAGAATGATTTTTTTAGTGAGAAAGGACAACAAGATTTCCTGGAAATTTTTTCCAAAGAATTAAATGAGCATTACATTTGTTTTGCATTTCATGATAGGGAATTTCCAGGTTACATGCATATTAAGTGTCCTCCAAACGTCCCTCTGTATATTAATAACGAAGAAATTGAAATAACAACATGTTTTCTATCAAATGAATGTGCGTATAAACTTTTTCGGCAAGGCCGTGCAAAAGATCTTAATATTACAAGAGACATGTCCAATAGGTTCGAACAAAATGGACCTGCTGTAACAGAAAAATGCTTTGATAACGACATCTCTTCCGAATCACTCGTCACCGATAATGTGCCCTGTCTGGTGTATGATTACTGGCCATCTTGTGCAAACGCTTGGATTAATCGTTCTAAAGACACTGGTTGGCCTCCAAAACACATTATAAAACAGGTGGTAGCTGAAAAATGCTTTTTAGCCCCAGTTGGTAATTTTGATAGCAGTAACAAGACCTTTCAGTGGCGTTTATCTATGAGAGGTGAGAAGCTTTTGTTTGGAGTTCTCAACAATGTCCAAATATACTGTTACATAATGTTTAAAATAGTAATGAAGGATCGCATAAGACCACTGTTTCATAGAGAAAATGAAAAGGACATTTTGTCTTCATATTGTTTGAAAAATCTAATATTTTGGTGTGCTGAAAAAGAAAAATTAGATTGGACTGATTCAAATTTGATTGCTTGCATGCAGAGTTGTATACAGAAACTAATAACATTTCTAAAAGAAGGATATCTGCCGCATTACATTATCGAAGAGAGGAATTTGTTTAATTCAAAATTAACACCTACTCTTTCTACATATTTACAAGATGTCCTACGTGATTTTAAAGACAATATCATGGATATTTTGTATCTGCAAAGCTTTGAAATATTGCAAGAATTGTCAGGGAACTTTTGTCCTGATTTATTGGAGAAAGTATCAGAAAGTTCAGTAATACTTCAATGTTGGGAAGATAAAATCAAAAGATTATATTTTAATTTTACGACGTTTCAGTACTTTTGGTTAAAATATGATCGGTATCCATCCCTTGAAAGCATACAAAAATACAAAGATATTTTGAATGAGATAGAACATTACGAAGGTGTTGACGTATTTAAGGATGGATATAGAGTTATTATCAGCAGTATCATTGGTATGTTATCATATTCTTTGCATAGGAAAACCCCACAACAAAAACTGGTTTTGGATGAAGCGATCAAGTATCTCGATCTCACGAAAAAGTCTCCAAGGTCATGTATACTTTTGCGTTTAGCAAATGTTTTCTTTATGGAACGTAAGTTTGAAAGTGCTGTTGAAATATGCTCAGATATTCCTAGACAGATAGTTGATATAATTCCACCTAAACGTATATGGGACAAAATACATCAATGTCAAGAACATTTGGAAACCTTGTTACAATCTATGAAAACCGAGCCTTTAAGAAAACTGAAAGAAGCGATTTTAGCCGCGTGTTATTCCATAGAAAAAGAAAACGGGTTACCATTGGAGTATACCTATATTTTAGATGAATTTAAGAACGGTATGTTTATGCAACTCCATTTGAAAGTTACATATATGACGGCAGAAATGTGGGCCGTGCCAGATGTTCTACAATATGAACTTTTATCAGTTCCAGAAAAAATGAAGACGTTTTTTGACGGATTTCAATGTCCGCAATACGATGATGTTCCATCAATAAGAATACATCCTCTTTTGAATTGTTACCTATTACAGTATCTCTGTAACGATGCATTAGGAAGAATAGAATTATGCCATGAAGTTCTGACAAAACTCAATAATTTGACGGTAAAGGAAGCAAATGTTGACAAAAACTGGGTTCTGTTTTACAATGTTGTGGCTTACTGCAACAAAAAATCAGGTTACTATAGAAAAGCAACAACATTCATACTGCTATCACTGAAAACAAAACCATCACGCCGCAATGCTGCATTTGGATATTTGAAATCTGTTATAAATCAATCATTGACATTGATTAGGGAATGGAACATTAAATGATACGTTTAAGCATCATACTTACATGGTATAGCATATAACAATTTTTTTTTTTGATCGAACGCACTGTCTGTGCACGAATTATAAATACTGAAAGACACCCTTTTATTCCATGACTCATTTTATTCCCTGTTCTTTTCTTCAGAATATGATATTATATTTTTCTGTGCACAACAAAACAACTTAACACAAGCATAAAAAAAACTGAGAAAATCCATAACATCAATGATTATTATTTGTTTATAGTCAACTTAAAGTCATATGAAACCAGTGAGTGGTGAAAAATAATGTTTATCCAATTCTTGAACCAATGCATGTTTATATCATAAACTTAGAGCTCTGTGCACGATTTTGTCATTTTTACGCAAATATATCGTATAATCGTCAATTTTTTTTTCTCTCATTGATTTAACAAATATGGCTGCTCATTTAATGCCGTGTTTTAAAGCCGAAGTTTACCGATTGTCACCTTATAGTAAATAAATGACAAAAAGCATGGGTATTGAGCACGTGTTTAACATGTACAATCAGATAATTGTTTATTTTAATGACAGATCCATGCGTATTGCGATCGCCGGATTTTTACGAGGAGGGTTACGCTCAGGTCACTATGCATACGGAAAATACGTCGGCGAATAGCTTCCTGGAAGCAAGCAATTAAAAACAAATAAACTTCTTGTAAATGTGGACACATTAAAGAATTTTCCTCAGAAAAAAGTATATGTACATAAGTTGTATAATGAAAACTATCCATTTAGTTATAAAAAACATATGCATGATTTTTTTTAATTTGAGGTTTCTTAGGACTTTAAACTGTAAACGAAAAAAAAAACCAAAACAAACACGTTATGCTTTTCGTGTGTTTGAGCGCTTTTTTACTGGAATTATCTTTCATCTGGAATGAGCAAACCAATACTTTTGAAGACAGAGATTTACAAATACAAAAAAATAAGTAAAATTACAAAAAAATACTGATTTCCGAGGAAAATCCAAAATGGAAAGTCCCTAATCAAATGACAAAACACATCAAACGAATGGACAACAACTGGCATATTCCCGACTTGGTACCGGCATTTTCATATGTAGAAAATGGTTAATTGAACCTGGTTTTATAGCGCTAAACATCTCACTTGTATGACAGTCGCAGCAAAATCCGTTATATTTACAACGATGCGTGAACAAAACAGACAGATAATAGGAAAAATAGTCACTATATAGATACAGCAGTCATCACTGTGTTACAATCTCAAAACAAACAAAAATTTACAAAAAAAGCGAAGAAAGCATCAATCAAATTAAAAAACACATTAATTGCTTCGCGTGTCTGACGTCCAAAATGTGAACGTCACATAGACAGAAATTTTGTCGATCAATGTATTTTCAAAAACATTGTAATTTCACATACGGGGAATGGTGGTTTACAGGGTTAAAAAATCAAATTGTATGTTATAGAATTAATTTAAGAAACAGACCGAGATTTAAAATTATCCAGAAGTTCTTTAGAATTTTTAAGAAACCTCATATGGTTAATACCACTTCGCGAGTTAAATAATTAGTTTGTCGTTCGTCGTTCAAAGTATTTTCAAATTTATAATAGAACAATAATATAATGACATAATAGAACAATAACATAATGACGGAACCTTTTAAAGTACAGAGTCACGTAATAAGAACCAAAGAAACACTAAAAGTGGCATATATAAAACACACTAGCAAAAATGAAATGTAATACACACTTTGACGTGATGTATAGGTACCGAGCCACGTCAAATGTATATCACAGAAAACCAAACAGTGAAAGTAATATTAATAATAGAACAAAGATAAAAAAAAATATATAACAATATAACACGTTGTTATACGGAAGCCGATAAGGGCCATTAAAAAAAAAAAAAATATGTCGTAATTACGACATAGCATGTCGTAATTTCGACATAACATGTCGTTATTTCGACATAACATGTCGTAATAACGACATCACTATGTCGTAATAACGACATCGCCATATGTATATAAAAGAATATGTATTATGATTGCCAAGACACTAAATGACACAGAAATTAACAGCTATAGGCCATCATAATGCCCCCAATAATTAGAAAAGCCCCCGCATAGTCAGCTATAAAAGGGGGACGAAAGATACCAGAGGGAGTGTCCCCGAAGTGCTGTGTGGCAGACAGTGTTATTTATAAATTATTTAGCTCCCTTGGTAAAACTCCAAATTTCATATTTAATGTATTTCATTGTTAAATAATTTACATGAAGCTTAATAAGTAAATATTTGTTAATTGCGTAGCTTTTGCTATTTGAATCCATTGGTTAAAGATATTTATTTATATTGTAAAATTTAAAATATGCATCGTCGCAAAATCTTTGGTTACCTTCTTTGGTTTCCTTCTGAGAGAAACTTATAAATATATTTTATAGAACCCATTAAAGTTCTTTCAACTACCGACGTATCGTGAAAGGCTACATAGTCAGTCAAAGACATTAAAAGCTTCAATGTATTGGAAGAATAATATGTGGAACTATATGTGGACTGACATTCAGTCCTACCAAGGCAAACTAAGCTTTCCACATCCCAATCAATAAGCGCAAACTCCATGGCTTCTTGTAATAAGGATGAATTGAAGTATTGATTGCTCTATTTCTACTTTCAAACGTTGGGCACGATGTTCCTACAACACCACATTACACTTAAAATGCGGCGTCGAAGAGGGTTTTTGACTTCGATTAATTTTTGCAAGTTTTATTCGGTTTTTTATACGTTGGTTGATTCTGGTTCTGTTCGTTTTGTGATGTCATTTTATCATAAGTTACCTAAAGTTGTGGAAATGATTCGATTTATTAATGTTTATCCTTTAAGTTATTTCAACAAAAAATGCAGAACTGTCGCAAGTAATGTAGGAAGGAAAGATGGGAGGAAGTACATGTATACGGTTTTCAATAAAAAAAAATTGTTTTTTAGATGTACAAAACCTTTTTCATAGGATGTTTAACTTTCAAGGTGCATATCATCTGTCATTGTAAAATTTCTATATCTTAATTCAACTCCAATTCAAATATATCTGACACTGCAAGTAAATCGGACATTTTTACCCTTGGTTAAATTTGAATAGAATTGTGTTTTCCCTGGCACACAAGTTGTCGAAATACACCCCTTCAATTACTTGAACCTTGGCTTGAGAATTATTTCCCAAGTCATCTATAGTGTTCAACTTCTGATATACATTTTAAAATATAGTAATCTACTCCTGGATCGTCCGCGAAAACGGCTAATATAATCCCGGGTTTTTATTAATTCGATGAAACAGTTTTCGTCGCTGTTTGGGATTCGTCTTTCAATTACCTCCATTTCATGCACAAGTTTATATTGACGAAAAGTTCCGGTTTCGATAGTACAGGAATTACTTTCATCACGACAGTTATAACATGAACAGGACAAATCGCGAATTAAAACATTCCGTGAACTGGTATTAAGTCTTTTATTATTGGTGATTGCACATTACCGAAGTGACGACTTTAAATTGTCTATTTCAGAGTACTTCCGCAACATAAATTTCAATTCGCATTTTACATTTAGAGACTGTCTTGGTGTCTCCAATTTGTCTTTGCAAAAAGTGGATGAAGATCATGTGATTTTTCCCCATTTCCCCATTCTATTAAATAAATCGTTAAAAGCTATAAACGATTAATAAAAATTGCCAAATTTAACCTGTGTCGAACCTATGTCCCCGGGCGGAGTCTATAGCAACATGCACTATTCTTTTTTTCTGCAGCAATCATCAACCTCTTTTTCCAAATTTCATAACACGATTTGTTGTTAATTATAATGAAACTTTAGCACATGTAACGTCGGAAATTAGCGTCTTTCGGATTTTAGACGTTTTCAGACGTTTGGAAAAATTGGCTACCGTTTTGTAATGTGTGGAATCATTTTATTCCTTGAAGACCCAAATATGAAGTTAATAAGAAAAGAATCTTTGCATTTTTTACTCGTCGTGTATCTAACTTTTGTTTTGATCAATTATAAAAAAATACGCGTTAACTGCTTTGAAAATGAAATATCAACTTGGACAAAATGGCTACCGTTAGAAAAACGACTGTGAAGAGAAGATTTTATTGAATCAGCAATATTTGAACTCACGAACAATGAGGCAAATATTTGTACTTTTGTTATATATTTTTTAGTGTCTTACTCTTTTTATTCATTTTCTGCTATATCTACTTATAAAATTCACTTTCGAGGCCCCTCATGGGGGGGGGGGGGGGTCCTAGTAATCACATAATCACCATTTTTTTGCCAATATAATCACATAATCATTAAATATTTGCTTATCTTTAGTAATCAAATAATCATAAACTAAAAATACAGTCCTAGGTAATCAAATAATCATGAAATATTTGGCTTAATAATCAAATAATCATTAAAAAAACGGCCAAGTAATCACATAATCAAAAACCCCATGAGGGCCCTCACTTTCAGTCGTTGAGATGGTCATTTTCAAAAAATGTCGAATTTTCAGTACACCAATGCTAAAATTTTTATTTCTAATGGAAATTTCAGTTTAAATGAAAGCTTGTCGGATTTGTGATTCAGAACATTAATAATAAACACACCTTACATCTATTTTGATATGATTAAACTGCATTTAAGGCCGATTTTGGGGGTATTTGTGTGCGTACAATGTCAGAAAAACACATTTCAAATGATTTTTTTCCGATTTTCTGATCGCCTTGATATCTGCAAAAGGGACTTTTTAAGAACGTTAATTATATTCTAACGAAAAATCGTAGCTTCTTTATCATTGTAACAGATTATCTACAAACTAAATTCAATCAGCGTACAGGAGGTTCATGTCTATCCTGTTACCGCTACTTAAATCAGTCGTTAAATTATCCCCCCTATCAGTCAGTGTTGATTTCAAAAATGCAAAGTAATCTTTACATTTAAAACGCCTCGTTTCTTGAACGACAGTGTATAGAAAAGAAATTTCAAGACATTTAGTGAAAAAAATAGAGCGTACTTTTTTTCATGTCTATGCTGTTACCAACCATTTTGATTAATTACACTAACAGTATGGTTGTAAAAAGTGCAATAAAGTGTTGGAAACCAAATTCACAATAGAAAACCATAATCACTTCACCAAAGGGAGTAGTTATTTCACAACAGCAATAAAAAACGAAGAAATTTGTCTATCCTGTTATGTCTATCCTGTTTACTATGGTTGCTATGGTTACAGTAACAGGATAGACAATTATAGACAAAAACGTCGTTAAATTTTTTATCTTAACATGTAGGTGGAAAACGAATGAAATATTTCATTGTTTGAACTCATCTTAAGGTTATAACGTCTTAATCTTCCCAATTAAGCATTTGCAGGTGCAATACTGATACCGGTAACAGGATAGACAAAAAGGTAACAGGATAGACTTTTATATAGTGATATATCAGAAACGTACGTTCCTGTTACCAACGAAATAAAGAGAAAAGTAAATTAACTTCTGAGGGATTTACTTGATGTTGGGTTTATTTGAAAAGGTGAAAAAGGCCGAAAAATATAAATTGCTATCTTAGACTTACATTACTGGTGGTAATTTTTACAACCTTTGAAAACCAATTTTTAGAGCCATTTTTCAGTACAACCTAGAAAATTGGCAAATAATCTATTATTTTACAGAATGAATATATATAGAAGTTTATTCTCTTGAAAACCATCTAATTGGTAACGTAAAACAAGCTTAACATTTTATCTAAACCTTTTCTTGATAACCCAAAATTTCTTTTGAAAATGGTAACAGGATAGACAAAATATTGTATCACCGATCAAAAAATGTTTCAAGATATTCTTGTATGACATCATTAAGATTGCATCTTTTAATATGTTGTTCTTAAAGTACTGTTTGTTTTGATTTGCTTATGTAGAGGGTTGTTTGAATAAGTAACTTTTAATAAATTTTTCAATTTCAAAATTCGACATTTTTTGAAAATGACCCAGTTAACGAAATACGTCGTTGGACATTTTTTCTTATTCCAGCTTAATATGCAGCCACCGAGTCAAATGAAATTTGGCAAAATAACGGCTTTAACGCCACAAAGAACCGACACATGTCGCTGTTCCTGCCAAGAATCAAAAAGATCAGAGAATAAGAAATAGGATCACTTTACATAAGAGTTAAGACAGTTTTTCATAAATGTAACGTTGGACATCCGTTTTTTTCACATAGCTTTGTTATTTTAATCCTCAAATAAACTAAGTATTACTTACTAAATGATGAAGAGCTGTAAAAACATAATTTAAAACATATATTGATTTTGTTTTAATATTGGTTCGTGTTTTCTAACATTTATATTTTGTTTTGCGAATGAAATTTTGAAGATTTTGTTTTAAATCCTAGGGCTTGTAGGAACATCGTGCCCACCGTTTGAAAGTAGATATAGAACAATCACTACTTCAGTTCACCCTTATTACAAGAAGCCATGTAGTTTGCGCTTATTTACAGGGAGGTGGACAGCTTGGCTTGCCTTGGTAGGACTGAAAGAAATAGAAGTTAATATCGACCATGACAGGCTATATAGCCCTTTCACGATCGGAACTTTGTTGAACTTCATATGGATCTATAAAATATATAAGTTTCTTACAGAAGGTAACCAAAGAAGGTACCAGAGATTTTGCGACGATGCAAAAATTAAACTTTACAATATAAATAAATATCTTTAACCAATGAATTCAAATAGCAAAAGCTATGCAATTAACAAATATATACTTATTAAGCTTCATGTAAATTATTTAACAATGAAATACATTAAATATGAAATTTGGAGTTTGGAGTTTTACCAAGGGAGCTAATAATTAATTAATAACACTTTCTGCCACACAGCATTTCGGGGACTCTCCCTCTGGTATCTTTCGACCGTCCCTCTTTTATAGCGGACTATGCGGGGGCTTTTCTAATTATTGGGGGCATTATGATGACCTATAGTTGTTAATTTCTGTGTCATTTAGTCTCTTGGCAATCATAATACATATTCTATTAAATATATAGCGATGTCGTTATTACAGAATGTCGTTATTACAGAATATGTCGTTAAAACGACATAGTGTATGTCGTTATTACGACATGTTATGTCGAAATTACGACATAACGATGTCGTTATGTCGTAAAAACGACATGTTATGTCGAAATTACGACATGCTATGTCGTAATTACGACTATATACAGTCATTCCCAAAAAATGGGTACAATTCGAATGTAGACACTGTTAAGAAATAAATTTCAACTGAGCAGAGAGAGAGTGTTGTTTTCTTCTTTGTCTATATCTAGTCTGTCATTTTTTTAATTTTTACTTACACCATTTTAGTTGTTTTCTAGTTTTAGCATTATCTGTAAGACAAGGTAAGTATGAACGTATCGGAGGTTAGTGTTGTATAAAGTCATCTTAAAAATTGCATTGGAGAAAAACACAAGATTTAAATCCAGGCTCATGTGAAATGGATTACATTTACCACCATAGCAAACTGATTTATACGTATTATTCTGTATATATTGAAAGCAAATACCAATTTTAAGGTCTGAATTAATATATTGTTTAAAAAATAATTCAAATAAGTAGTTTTCACAACTTATTTAGTAATAAATTTAAACTAATGAAATGTTATGCTGTATAATATTTTAGTTTCATAATACAGCTTTCCAGGAAAAACCCTATTATTTATGTTTTGAATCACTTGTATATATTTTTTATGCTTGTATTAGTCCACACCCCCATCTTTGTTACGGAGGTTGATATCAAACCAGTATCTGAATGCTGAGATGAATTCGACGGCGTGCACAAAGTTGACGGCAACTGTAAAATGCGCTTTTTAAATAGTTCTATACAACCGTGTTTAAAATAGTTTTGAATAAAAATAAGAATAAGAATTTTTTTATGATAAAATAATAAATGCATGCCATTAAAATGCACATTAATAGTAAGGTAAATTAAAATTTAATCTATAAAGCATGAAACGGACATATAGAAAACGGCAAAAATACGGTGTAACTTGTAACATTAAATAAGCATAAATTAGAGTTTTTTTACCTAAAACTTATACAAATGCAACATATTTTCCTGCATTTTCGTATTACAGAATTGTTTGGATTCGGACTCGGACATCACACGAAATTCTTCGCAAAAAAATCAAAAACGATCATGGTAGATAAGTTTGGACTTATCTTCGTTATTTGTAAGAAGTAGTAATTTAGAAGGATTAATAATCGAAATGGAAGAATCGGCAAGAAAAAATATGTAATTGCAATCTTTTTATTTCAAAATGACTTGGTATTCAAAATGTGCATAACCAGTTGTTTAAGATAATCTGCAAAATATGAATGATTCGATAGTCTCGACTGAACACTTGAATTTTTTTAATGTCCAGCTATTATGTGACAATCTAAAGAAATGACGTTTTAACGCTATTTTCTGAAAAGGGTTTACGACATAGTCGCTAATCATTTCCATTGCACTGCTCTTTGTATATATTTATTTATATTTCCAGAATGTGCATTTGCTGCACTTTTTTGTTCGAAAGAAAAAATAAATATGTTGAACGTAAATATTTAATGTTATGTGATAAACTAAGTGTCCAGTGTTTTTGTTACGCGCTTGTTTTCTGGGGGGAAATGCCGACGTCGTAAATGGAAAATTAGTAATTTGAAGACGTTACGTTTGTGGACTCAGCTTTGTGCACGCCGTCTGACATCAATACATAGTAACACTTAACTCTTTAATGCTAGATTTTCTAAACAATTTATGGACATTACAAACTAAAAAACTGTTTTCTATCAAGTTATATGTTTCTTTTAGTCAAATGGACTTGTTCTTGTCAAAATCTCCGTAACGATTCATGAACTTTCACTCAAAAATATGTTTTACCTAAACTGAATACTGTTCAACTTAATTTTATTAGCTCTATACAGATAATGTCATCTTCCTTCACACCATAATGTATGTATTATACTCAACTATGAAGTTTTGGAGTCAAAATAGTTTCATTTCGAAAATTTCTATCCTCCGTAACGACATTTAAAACCTCCATAACGGACAATTCCAGTTCTTACCAACAGCAAACATATAAATGAATGTAAATATTGGAATTAAATGGCAAACAAGACAACAGAATTAAACATTTTTCTTAGTAAATCGTAATCTAAAAAGAGTAAAGTCCTGTTAGAGAAAAAAAAACTTTTTTTCCTTAAATTTCTATCCTCCGTAACGTAAACCAATGATGTCGTCTATGATTGACATCACCTTTTGATTTTTATTAGTGATAATTGATGAACTGATTTGGTATCTATAACAATGTACAAGAATTTCAATTGGTATGATCGTGTTTACATGCATCTTTAGATTTTTTTTATTTGCATAACCTCCGTTACATTGATGAGTCCTAAATAATCTTGAAAATGTTTGCCATAAACCGCTGTTAAAGTTATGATTGTCGTCGTAATTACACAAGTTGTGTTGTAGACTATTTCAAATCTAAGAAAATGGCTGATATAACGTTTATTAAACGTTATAATGTTGCTCACATAATAGGGAAAAAACAAGTTAACATACCTTTCTCAAAACAACATTTTTTTTCTCAAAATCTGTATTTTGTTTGTCTGTTTCCTTTATAATAAATGATGTCTGCTACAAAAATGACTTTCGGCAGTGTCGGCAGCCGCTGATACTGATAAAAAAGTCTCACAACTTAACTGTAAATAAGTGCGTCATGGAGGTTATTTAAACGGAGGTTAGTTTTATTTACATTATACATGGAAATATGTAACAATATTGTTGAGTTGCTTTCTCAAAACTGATTATTGGGAAGCTTTATGGGTGCTTTCAATGAAATAATCATCATTTTGATTTGTTCTTGGTTAGTGCGTTCCAAAATACGCGTTACGTAGGTTGGATTCTTATATGCGACAATCGAAAAAAAGAGAAAGAGAAGATTTTTTTTGATTTTTCGTTTCATTGCAATAAAAGTTACAGGCAGGATTTTAAAATTTGATGTATCAACTTTGCTTAAAGTCACTTTGGGCATGATTTCCAATCATATAAATATGTTTTGACTGTACCTAAAGATACGTTACGGTAGGTTATACGTTTATCGGCGACATTGGTTTAATGGGTAAATCAAAGTGTATATTATAACTTTTGATTCTAAAATATTTTTGTGGATAAAAATCAATATATAGTGTTAAATAAAAAAGCAAATATAATCATGAATTAGATGAAATAAAGTATTTTGGTTCACACCGATATTTGGAGTTTTTCTTGGCGACATTCGGAATTCGTGTGATTTCCGTATATTGAATAGAAAATCACACAAATATATTTACGATATACATCACAAAAGAATATAATTTTATTTTAGTATACATATTAATTACTTAAAACACGAAAAAGATTATCTGTGACATATGTTAAGCTTGCATTTTGTGGTTATTTGCCGGCGACACTGAAATTTTGTAATTGTACCCATTTTTTGGGAATGACTGATAATTTTTTTTTTTGAATGGCCCTTATCGGCTTCCGTATTGTTAAGATGACAAACAACGTCAGTACACAGAATCTATATATCAAGACCATCATGTACTATTTGTGAAGTTGATACGGAATATTTATCAACAAGGTCTTGGTACCTTCCGATGAACTTTTTTAGAAAAAGGACGAGACGTTCTTTGACATACCCTTGGGTCATCAACTTTCTGCTCAGACACTGGTGACGTTTTACAAAGTTTGAGTAGGAGCTGAAAGCTCTTAGTTATCAAAGGTACCGGGAGTATAATTTTATACGCCAGACGCGCGTTTCGTCTACTCATCAGTGACGCTCAGATCAAAATATTTATAGAGCCAAACAAGTACAATATCGATTAAGTTGGGAAATGTATATCCAGTATCACTGGGGTAAAGCTGATGACCGTAACTGCATTCACGGTCATCCCAAGATGTCGGATGAAAAATTAGGTCAGTTTCTGTATTGTCTGTTACAGTGTTTCTATATCATTTTCTTTACAAAGTATACATTGATACGATGTAAATTTATAAAAGATTCACACAAAAATCACAAATTACTACCGAAAAATGATCAGGAAACGCGAAATTCAATTTGAAAAAATCGCTAAGATGTCCGTAAATCATTATCAAAATATTTTCAAGATGACCGTAACATAAAACAATGATGACCGTGATTGGTAAAAAAAACCTGCAAAAATAACAAGTTTTTATATCGGACATAAAGCAAAATCAGCGGACAAAAAGCAAAACGGACCAAAAGCAACGGACAAAAAGCAAAAGTGTCGGACAAAAAGCAAAATTATCGGACAAAAGCAAAACGGACAAAAAGCAAAAGTGTCGCACAAAAAGCAAAATTATCGGACAAAAAGCAAAACGGACAAAAAGCAACGGACAAAAAGCAAAAGTGTCGGACAAAAGGCAAAATTATCGGACAAAAAGCAAGAGCGGACAAAAAGCAAATTGCGGACAAAAGGCATCGTATCAGATGACCGTAACTTGTAAAAGATTACCGTTATTTGTAAAGAATGACTGTAATCTTTAAAGGATGATCTTAACTTTTAAAGGATGACCCTCAATTCTAAGAATATCCGTATTTGTATTCATAGATTTTTGTTGTGTTTGTCTCAATAGGGGCTTAGTTAGCGGATATAAACATGTTTCATCAATTTATTTTTAACTATTTGCCGTATTTTGAGTTCATGACATTGATAGTAAATTGCAAATTTCTCGTAAACAATGAAATATTTATTGATAACGACTTTAAAATTTTAATACAAATTGACAGAGATACGACGAAAAGTTGAAGAAACAAGAATGTGTCCCTCTGAGGTGTCTCTAGTACATGCCTCATCTACATATATATAAATTTCTATGTTCAGTAGACCGTTAAAATGGGAAAAAAACTGTTATTGGCATTATGATTAGAAAGATAATATCATACTAAGTTTCAAGTTGATTGGACTTCAACGTCATCAAAAACATCCTCGACCAAAAACTTTAACCTGAGGTGGGACAGACGGACGAACGAGCAGACGAACGGACAAACAAACGAACGGACGCACAGACAATAAAACATAATGTCCATGAATGGAGCATAAAAAATGCTAATCAAACATATGAATATCCGGTAATCGAGCCTGTGTGTATGGTTCCAGAGGAAGCAGATTAAAATCTTAGTTTGTCTTTATATATGAATAACATTGCTATACATACAAATTGACATGGTTCCCTTCAGTGGTGGATCCAAGGGGATCCGGGGGTTGGAAACCCCTTTTTATTTACCGATCAGTGCATTTGAATGGGGACACATAGTTTGAACCCCCTTTACCCTGGGTTGGGACCCCCCTTTTTTGAAAATGGCTTAATCCGCCCCTGTCCCTTGTGATACGCTATACGCATGTAAGACTATTTTAAGGATTTATTTTGCTGGAGCTCGCCTTCACTAGTTTGGTCGTAGTATTTTAAAAACAGGTTCTGTTATTTTACTTGCAAGACAAAATAGAAGACAAATCAAAGACGATATAATATCAATGGGTGTACATCCTTTGGGATTTTTTTTAAAAGTGCATTTATTATATGTCATTACAAGGAATTCCAGAAATAAAAAAATATTTTGGCTTTTAGTTGGAGGCTGTTTTTTATTATACTTGTAAGGTGTCATTTAATCGCGCTTTTGTTGCATGTTTTCCCCACTTTTTCATGCGCATGTCTTGTTGTATGTTCATTTTAAAAATTATACCTCTACCGTAAAAAAAGATATATATGGTGAACTTTGTATTTAAAGCACGTCTTATTTTCTCCTACCTATAGGATAATAGTCTCATATAAATACGTTTTATATCTACCAATGGCGGATCCAGAACGTTTTCTAAAGGGGGCGCTCCAGTCATGCTTCAATGATTCCCTACATAATCAACCAAATTTTTCCCACGAAAGGGGGGGGGGGGGGGCAGGGCCCCCTAGATCCGCCTATGTCTACACCATTAATCATTTGATACAAAAAAGTAGTTATACAAATACGGATATTTCTTAGAATTGGCGATCATCCTTTAAAAGTTACGGTCATCATTTAGAAATTACGGTCATCCTTTACAAATTACGATCATCTTTTAACCAATTACGGTCACCCTTGTTATGAATTGCTGATTCTGTTACGGTCATCTCGATTGTGATTTACGGTCATCTTAACGATTTTTTTAAATCGAATTTCCTGTTTCATCGACATGCACATTTCTCGGAAGTAATTTGTAATTTCCGTGTGAATCTTTTATTAATTTACATCGTATCAATGTCTCCTTTGTAAAGAAAATGATATAGAAACACTGTAACAGACAATACTGATACTGGCCTATTTTTTCATCCGACATCTTGGGATGACCGTGAATGCAGTTACGGTCATCAGCTTTACCCCAGTGACTTTGATATGTATGCTTAATAAGTTATATCACTTTACGCATAATTCTAAATATAAAAAATGAAGACAACACGTTAAATAATGTATTACATGTATTAAGTCCGAAGCGCTTTTTTTGATTTTGCTTCATCAGGAACGCTCGAAGCCAAACATTTGAAATCCGAAGATATATAAGTATTGGAACCGTTGAAGAGCTATATGCCAAAAATACTTAAAACAAATAGCCAAATTCATCTAAAGCTAACTTTGCCTGAGGGAGTTGAAACCTTAGTTTCTTAATAAATTTTTAATTATTTATAAACGGACAATTTTAGAAAAGTTTGTTAAATCATGTTATTACCAATTCAATTCAATTCAATTCAAAGTTTTATTTTAGGAATTGAATGCTTCTTTTTGTAAATTTATTGGGGTGTAAAAGCGTTGACCGAAGTACATTTTGTATGAAGCGCCACCCCATCCTTTACTTTTTATCTTTTAATATAAGAAATGTATTAGGTTTTTTAGCCTTCTTATATAACTAACAAAGTAAGACCGTGAGACCGTGCGGTCTAACAAATTTCTGATAATATCGTTAACAAAAACTGAACAGTGCGATCAACCAATCACTAACGTTAACATATAATACCATAGTGCTTTGAATTCTAGCAAGTACGGTCTAACAAAATCTTTTAGTACTGATAACAATTTTTTTTAAATAAACCAATCGCTGATTTTGATCCTCCTGACATCATTGCTATCTTCGCCATTTTTGTTACAGAACTTATTTTCAAAGATCTTATTTCGTAAGTTTATTTTTATAAGTCCATGAAACAAAACAGACATATCCAGATCATGATGACATTCAGATTGGTCATCAGTAATCAGCTGGTAATGATATTGAGGGTAATGAAATCCTTTTTATAAAATGTTAAACAACACAAGTTTTCCCGATGATCATGTACTCGGTTTTACATTAGTGTTGTTTGCAACGCCGTATCCTTCAATTTCATTAAAGACATCAAGTTGAACATAAATTTGAACGGTGTATGATGTGCTTGCAAAAGTGATAAAACAACCGTATACATAAACGCCAACGTGTATAGAGATTTTCACTGAGGACTCCGGATGGATTCCGATTTTGATTCCATTTTATATTTTTATTTGAGCTCTCTACGTTTGAGGTAGCAAAGGTATATATATGAATACGAAAACAAACAAAAAGTTTCATTTTTTCTCTCTTTTGAAATAGTGTTATTATATACGCTGTTAAAATAAGCAGGCAGATATTTAGTACCTTTTGCAAGATTGTCATATTTTTAAGAATTCTTGCATAAAAGTGTAAGCAGATTCAGTTCTAGAATTAATAAATTAAAGTATGCTATCGGGACTGCGGTAAAGTGTTATTTGGCCTGTCTCGCTGAGCTCTATGGTTACCCGAGGGGTTGATACAAGCTATACTTAGTGTAAGAGTGCCCTTACCTTCCTTCAAGGTGTCAGTCCCAGCTAACCTCGTCTAGCCCCAGATATCAGGCGCATTGCCTTGCTCGTTCCGTGGTCAGAGAGAGATGTCATCGAGGAAGAGGCTGGAAGTACCCAACTGTTACGTCATGTCATGTGTCCCTTCGGATCCCTCGGTGATGTACCAGTACCCTTGTGATAGGTTGGGGAAACCCCCTAGAACTACGGGGCAATTACACTACACCCCCCTCCATCTTAAAAAGGAGGAACTACAGTTCCGACAAAAACGACTGTATAATCTTACTAAAAACTCCCAAGGGGAAGACTGGCAACGTCTTTTACTAATAAACCATGACACAGGGGATCTTAAATATCCACCCCCCCTAAATCCAGGATAAGGGGAAAATTGAAAAAAAACTTAAGAAACAAAAAATTAATTACCCATGTAAAAATAAACATATGAAAATCGAGCTCTGAACAGCTATCTTATCTATGGAGTACCAAACTCCCAACAATTTACACACCAGAGTTGCCACAGGGTGCCAACCTCAACAGGTTCTTCAGGACAAATAACAGCCGAACTCCAGGTCGACCATAGCCATATGCTATTCCAACTTATACAGTCCTGGACATGGGTCTCATTACAAGACAATAAACTGCGTGCTCAACACGTCTAAAAACCCTGACTGTGTGTAATGTTCACATACATATACATGTATCAACTGTTCAGACCTTAACTGACAAAAATCATACTTCAAAATATAAAACTATCTCAATGTCTAAATGACAAGTTCATTAATACCACCCTGAATTTCCAAATGAAACTAACTAACATGCACATGTATATCTTTATACATAATTTACAACCGACTAAATACTATAGGTCTATAATCCCAAAACTGGGAAGGATGTACATGACCATAAATAGTTTGACTCTTGTCAAAAAAAAAACACATATATAGTGCCTCTATATAAGGATGCATTTAACTATTTTACTACTTTAATAGTTAGTATCACCAAAATTTACATAATAACAGGGTCATGACACCACTCTTATATATCTGTTTCAACTATTCAACATATTTGTACACTTTACATGTGAGAGTGTGAAGCAAAAAAAAAAACATATAAAAATCACAGAAAATACAAAAATGGTTCACACTCAACATAATTTCAAAGGCGTTAAATCCCAAACTGGGAAAACTGTTCTTTTCTAACAATTTTACTAATGAAGGCGCTTCACTTCAATGTGAGGACGGTGACCTAACAGGTCAAAACATACACTATCATCTAAAACTGTTCCTTCACAGATCAGTGAAACATTCCCACTTTCAGGGAAACGTTCTGTTACTACCTGGTACAGTTCAGTCATTGAACTTACTCTTGCCATACACTGCAAACCTCCATACTGTATAACCACAATTGTTGGAACTGGAGGGCTCTGGCTCGACTTGAGCTGCGAAGAAGAAGGCTCTACCTGGGATTCAGCTAGTTGTGAAACTTGGTGTCCCAGGAAAATTGCAGTTTCATTCTCCGAAGTATGGTGTGCATCTGTGTCATTGTCCTCAATACTGGACGGCAATTTTCTCTTTTTTCCCTTATTTTCCACAAGACTATAGCTAGCAGATCTCACGTTCAAATTTTCACTCTCATAGTAAATTTCTTCCTTTTCGTCCATTACTATGGTACGTTCTTCCTGTTCAGACTGAACCTTGTCTTCCTCCCCTTCTTTTTGAAGGATTGCTGACTCAACCTGAGTTTTATTTACAAATACTGGCCAGAAATTGGCATTCATCTGAGTAAGTTCCTCAGGTTCAGGAGGATTTCTAGGATTGTAGCTAAATCCTTCGGCTACCATATCTTGTTGTTCAGGGCTTAAAAAGTTTAGAACTGAAGTAAGGACTCTCCCGTTGAGTAAACAGGCAGGGCTGTTTATCGGTCGCAAGCTATATCTGAAATAGTCTGTCCATCCCATCTCTTTACAAACTGTACGATGGACTTGCATTTGTATCCCTGTAACATGTGTAGAACGGGGCACAAAAGACTTCTCATTGAGGAAATTCACCAAGTCTTTGGCAGTCACTGTTTCCTGCCTGGTTAACCATTTTGCTAGGAGCATAACCACATCAGTCTTTTGGAATGATAGGTCTGAAAGATTTCAGAAAGATGTTCTTCAAAACAATGACGTTTTACGTCTCTTCTATCTACCACTACTGGGCAGTTCTTTACAGGACATTTACGGTCTGTTCGACTTTGAACACAAGTCCTCTCCCTTTTTCCACTTTTGGGACAAGTATAAAACTCAAGGCTCTCTCTTGATTCTACCTTGTCAACCCTACTGTCTCTACATTGATCAGGCTCAGATCCCTGTGTAGATGTTGAGGCCCTCATACCTAGGTTAGACTCTACTTGAGGAACGACTGTTTCAAGCTGAAATTCAGCATTTTGCCTGCTGAGTTGTACATGTGTGGCTTGGAACCTCTGTGTTGACCCTTCTGTTTTGGGTTTCTCATCTGAAGATGAATCTGAAGTGTTCTTTCCATGAACAACGTTGACATAAGGTTCAAGAGTTAAATTTTCACCTCCTAGTATTAGTGGCAACTTCCTATTCTGTACAGTTATAGTTAATTCTCTAATATTCATTACAACTCTATTATGCATGATAAAGTCACATCCCAGTATCATATCACATGAAACTGGAGCTACATACAGTTGTTGATTGATCTGTATATCTCCAACCTTAAATTTTATAGGACTAGAAAGCCTGCATGGCATTGTCATGTTGGTACCAGCACCATGCATGGTAGTCTCCCTGATAACATAGGGCTTAGGCTCCAAAGTGTCAAAAATTGTGTCCTTAAGAATAGTTACTTCAGAACCTGAATCAACTAGAGCCAGTACTTTCTTTCTTGCAATATATACTTCAACTCTAAAGAGTTTGGCTGATCCTAGTGATCTCACTGTACTGATTCCTGATACTACTCCTTCAGATTCATGAAAATCGTCTTTGTTATTCTCATCAAAAGATACTTGTTGAGATGTTGGCTCTTTCTGTACTGACTGTCTCCCTCTTTCTTGTACATAAAGCTCTGGACAGTCTTTGATATAATGACCTTGCTGGTTACAATTAAAGCATTCATTATTATAAAAACCTTGTTTGGTATATATCCTGTCACTAGAGTTATTCCCTCGCCCATGACTGTGGCCATAATTACGACTAGGCGAATACTCAGAATACCTGTTGTCTTGATTAGGTGACCTAGAACTAGGACTGGTTCCATGTTTGGCTGATTGTTCCTGAACCAAATTGGTTACTGTTGACATCATTTTCTCTATATGTTCTTCTATGCGAGAGAGACGATTATCCATATTGGACTTGGTGCTTCCTACACCAAGAACTACTGGTGAGTTAACTGACTTCTCTGAAAGAGACTCCTCCTTCTTGCTTGTTTTCTGAATGGCACTGACTGCCCTCCTAGTGTGCTGACACCATCTTATCATATCCAAGGCTGCATCCATAGACTTAGGTTTAGAGATACAAGCTTCTGTTCCAGCAACTGTATCATTACAACCCTGACAAAACCTCATGATTGCCTGTTCAGTCATAAGTTGTTCACTGTACCTGCTATAGGCTCTAGTGGCGAGAGTCAACACTCTTTCCGACCACTCCTCCAAGGTCTCCTTTTCTCCTTGGGCACTTGTCTGGAACTGAACCTGTGAGGTTTCTGGCAATTCTTGATGACCAAATCTCTTATTCATATTGGATACAATATCAGAAAAACTTGCTGTTTTGTTATTTTCTAGGAGTAAGGTGTAGTACTCACTGGCTGCATCATCTAAACACCAGCAGAGCTGTTCTCTCTTTTGTTCATCTGTCCACTCAGCATTTTTTGCATAACCAGAAAACTTGGTATAAAAGGCTTTCCAGTTGCCCTTTCCACTATAGCGGAGCGTTTTCGGGATCGAGGACAGAAATTGTCTTTTCTCCATTTTCTCCTTTTTTCTACTTTCCTGACTGCTTTCAGAACTTTGCATATCTGTGTCAGATTCTGACTGGTAGTCACTAGACCCTCTAGACCTTCTAGGACTAGAACGACTACGGTGTAATGGAAAACTCCTTACACTTCTTAATGGTGAGAAATCATGCTGTTGATTCTCACGAGGTCTGTTGTACTCAGGTTCTGACCTTCGCTTTGCTCTGGACTGGCGGTATGCTGAAACATTTGACATGTCAGAATCACCTATATATTTATGTCTAGGATCACTTCTTTCTTGTCTCTCATTGTAATCACTATTATATTCCTTCTGTCTTGCTGAAGGTTGGTTGTAATGCAGCTGAGGTGCTCCTGATGGTGGAGGTTGCTGCTGTGTGCCAGGCATAGGTAACTGAGGCACGTGTAATGGTTGTGACTGATAGCCTGAAAGGTAAGGCTGACCCAAACTTGGGTACGTTAAACCAGATTTGTTTTGATGGTTGTAAGGCGTTAAATTTGTTGGTGCTTGTGGCGGTGGTTCATCTCTAGGAGGTTGATACATAGAAGTCGGGTGACCAATCATCTTATGTTGTTGAACTTCTGGTACAGAACTTGGTGGTTGAGACCTTGGTTCTGGATAATTTGGTTGTTGATGAACAACTTCACTAACCTGTTGTTGTAGCCGCTGTTGAGGTATAGAAACCGGCGCTGCAGCTAGATGTTGCTGTTGCACAGGCTGTGCGTAGTTAATGACCCCTTGTTGAAGCTGGTCTAGCCGTTGTTGAAGGCATTGTACTTTCTGTTGCATTTGCACTCTTTGTTGACTCTTGTTGACTTCCAGTCTGTGAAGACTATTGAAGCCATGTTGATATTGGTCGACATAGTGGTGCTCATGTTGTACACTTGGTGAAAAGTGAACATGATTAGGTGTAGGTGAATGTAAGAACCTTGGTTGTTGGTCATAATCTGGGCTTTTGTATCTTGGAGGAGTCTGTTGCACCTCTTGTTGATGGTTGCAATCTTCCTGTTGATCTACTATAGGGTTTTGAATATGCCAGTTCTGGCTAAGCGGTATGAACATTCTGTCATATGGGACATCACCGTCCTGTTGACTGTCTGGTTGAGGGTGTACAACCATGTTGATCCTTGGTGGTGGAGTGCGATACTCATTGCTACCAACACTCAGGTCTGAGTCCAAACTCTCTGAAGAAAGGCTCTCCTGTGGTGATTCACAATGTAACTGCTCTAACATAGTTAAATGTTCAGAATGACTTTGTATTTGTTCCAGGCGATGTTTGTCCCATTCAAGACTGGAGCAGGCTCCATCCTCTGAGCAAGATGATTCTACCTCATCTTGAGTACCTGTATCCTTAAAACTTGAACAAGGATACTCCTCTGGCTCCATATCAACAATCACATGATCAGGCTTTGGAGGCAACATACTCACAGAACAAGCTCCGTCACGGACAGCTTCCCTGAGCTCAGCTCGTGGTCTCCGTGAAAAATCAATTATGCCCAGAATACCTTCTGTCACTCTCAAGTGTGGAATTTGGAATAAAACATCTCTATCAATGTGGATACCTTTTGCTCTTGTATCCATGATTCTTCCTGCTATGGCCTCCCCTATGCCAGGTATGCAGGTAAGTATTACCTTAGGACAGGTGTTAATATTGATCATGTACCCCTGCATAGTGACTTTGTACTTTACAAAGTTATAAAAATTTATTTGACTTAATTTCAATATACTTCACAAAATTATATATATACACGGATCAACAATAATTCTTTATTCAATAAAAACTCAAGTCAAAAATAAAATATACACGGAACACTATAAAAGCAAACTGCTCTTGTGTTTGTTTACATCCGTTTGTTTACATCTGTAAACAGAATCCAAGATGGCGACCAAATCTCGCCGCTGACGTGACCTCGCTATCACTAAAGCAAACTTTTCAAAAAGTTTTTCCTCAGCCCAAAAACTAGGCAAAAACGATGTATTTCTACTGACTTTCAACTAGAAAGTATACCATCGGACCTGGTTTGTCTCCCTTAGACAAAAAACTTACTTTTAGATTTGACTGAAGGCACTCATAATTTTGGAGTGATGCCAAAATGGCGTCCAATCCCCTGCAGGACCAAAATTTTAAACCACCCGCAACTACCAGTAAAGTGTTATTTGGCCTGTCTCGCTGAGCTCTATGGTTACCCGAGGGGTTGATACAAGCTATACTTAGTGTAAGAGTGCCCTTACCTTCCTTCAAGGTGTCAGTCCCAGCTAACCTCGTCTAGCCCCAGATATCAGGCGCATTGCCTTGCTCGTTCCGTGGTCAGAGAGAGATGTCATCGAGGAAGAGGCTGGAAGTACCCAACTGTTACGTCATGTCATGTGTCCCTTCGGATCCCTCGGTGATGTACCAGTACCCTTGTGATAGGTTGGGGAAACCCCCTAGAACTACGGGGCAATTACACTACACCGGTTTATCAAACTAAAATCACCATGGACCTGCTAGAGCACTATATTTTTCATTACTGTACAGAAGACGTTTAAGAGCTGTATCTTTTCTCTATAGAGCTAAGTATTTAGAGGCAATCTATTTCCGTCTTGGATTATGTATCTGGTTCACAGGCACTTGTTTCTATCCATGGGAAGACCTGTCAACGTATATTTATTCCGCCTAACAGAAGTTCCACTAGAAACTTTATTATAAACAATGTCATAATACCTTTTCCTGTTGGAACAAATATTCTATACTATTTATTCCGTTAGGAACATATACTGTAATATTATTCCTGTGGAAATAATATTCCAGAATATTTATTCCTTTTGGAACTTATATTATGAAGGAACTTATATTCCGTGACAGACCCGCTACCAATTGCTAAACCTCTTTTCTAGTCTCTAACTTTAATTTGTCTCAACAAATATTATAAAACTTATACACCATTGTACACTGCTTATAACAACAAAACACAGATTAAGTTCAAATTTGACTGTCACTGTTACTGTTCTTTAGTTACATGCATTTATGCTTCATTATTATCAAATGGAAAAATTTTCAAATCTATGGTGGATCGGACAAACTTTTTTATACGGATTATATTTATTTAGATATGATTTAAAAACTTCAGAAAAGGTTGAGAAGCATTTTAATTTTAGGAGATTCCAACCTGAAGCAAGTTGTACCAATGGAAATGATGGAAGACCCAGTTAGAATACTGTGCATACCTGGGGCTACAATTAAAATCAAAGATGACCTATGCTGAAGTGGTGAGACTTCCTATGCATGTAACAGGAGACCAAACTTAGATCACCTTTGATATAAAGGTATGAAAATGATGTCTATTATTATAAGAATGAATGGAATATATTCCGGTTGATTGTCACTTTTTGTTTTTATATCCCCTAGTCCCAACAAACAAAGTTTTGGGATATACATAGAAATCCCTATATCATCCATCTGTATGTCCATAATTTTTGCAAGTGCAACCCCTCAGAACTGCTGAAATTGATGGCATTACACAGCAAAAAACATTGGGTTTCTTATCAGCGAGGTGTATAGGCGAGTTAGGATAGTCGAGTTATGAAGGGCAAGTTATGACAGACGAGTTGCAAGTAACAAAAATATTATGTTTCTCTAATTTCTTAAGAATTATATATACAGCGAGTCTTAAAACGGTTATGGCGTCTGATTTTTTAAACAGAATTTTTAGATTTACTTTACATTTAATGAACAAAGTATAGATCTACCCAACCTTAGTTATACATTACATGAGGAAGGGTCCAAGTATTTTGATTGCAGGATTTGAAAAAGTTATGTGATAATTATTTATAAGAGGCTATATGTTAGAAAGTATAAATGCACCCATAAAATTCTTTAATGAGAGTGACATTGTTCATTTTCTAAAATAAAACGGGATAAACTGTAGATACAAGACAAAATGTATTCTGTTCTGAACAAATCAAGCATAAGAAAATTAATTATGTAGACAAATAAAATATACTTGCAAATTGCCAGAACAAATATTGCCTCTACAGCTGCCCCAAAAAGCCCACTCTTAACGAAATTTGCAGCAGAAGAGATCTTTTACATATATGTGCTATAGTTTTAGTTACTATCTCTCTTTACGTTTAAAATGACACTGACAGTGTTGTCTTATCCGGGCCTTTTATAGCTGACTATGCGGTATGAGTTTTGCTCATTGTTGAAGGCCGTACGCCCCTATGGTGACCTATAGTTGTTAATGTCTGTGTCATTTTGGTCTTTTGTGGATAGTTGTCTCATTGGCAATCATACCACATCGTCTTTTTTATATTGGCTATGAATTAATGATAATGATGATAATTAAACTACAAGCCATCCGCAGTATTTCAAAAGGCTATCTGTTTCTGCAGAAAATAAACATACTTTGTGTAGAGATTACATTTTTATTACACGAATCAACAATACTGTATACAATTCTATAAGCAATCATCATTCAAAAATGTTTAAGAGATACACAAAAAAAATATGAAAATAGTTTTCCCCATTTTCAAGCATTTTGACTTTCGTAACTCGAAATAAAGATTTTTAATAAATATAAAAATAATAGTGCTGGATGGGGGATTTGTGTGAGTTGACTCCCAGTTCTAGTTTATTCAGGTTACACACGTTTCTTATTTGTAAATGCAGTTTTTATGTGAAGTGTAGATATCACATGAATGAATACTAATATCGTAAAATATATCATATTTTTGTTATTGGTTAATAAAGTTCATTTTATTGGAATTTTGTTTCCAGTGTATAGAAATGAAGAAACCAATGGGAGCCCCTGCCAAAAGGAGAAGTGTGTCTTCAGTTGAGATTGGTAGAAAAAAAGAAAAAAAAACAGTTTACCTACATTAGAATTTTAATAATTTTGCAATTAAACCTTAAAATGTGTATTTCTGAACCCCTTTATACTTTTTACTGGAAAATTCCTTACAACAATGCATGCTGTTATTGTTTTGTAAGTCTAGAAACATGGCCCTATTACAGAAGATGCATTTATTTTTCAAGAGGAATTATATTGAAATTAGACAGATATGCAAGTTACATGTAAAAAGTAAAGTAACAAAAATATGGAACTCTGAGGAAAATTAAAAATGTAATAGCGAAATTAAAAGCTGAAATACATCAAGCAAAAAGAAAACAACTGTCATATTCCTGACTAAGTGCAGTCATTTCTTAGATTTAATCTGGTTTTATAGCTTGTTTTAGTAAACCAGTATTTAAAAATGATAAGATTGTAAGAAACAAAGCAATTGACCCAAATCATCATGCATGGTATCATTTTCAGATTTTTTACAAAGTTTATAATATTTTATATGAGAAAAACAATAAACTGTTAATTATATAAGATAAAATTGCATTATCTTTTGAAAGGAGATGTGTGTTAAATAACTGATAGCTTGTACAAAAACTTGTGTTCATAAATTACTTTTGGACACAACATATATATTTTACATCACATGATAATACATTGATATAATTTTGAAGTGGACTCAATGAGCAAGAGCCGGAAAAAAATAACTACCAACAAAATTACTTAATAATTGTACAACTACTGTAATCCCTTCTCTTTTAGTTCAAGACTGTTGAATGTTTTAGTACTTTCATCTCATATTTAATATATCGCATTTTTTTTTTTTTTATAGATATAGGGTATAGACGAGTGATCTAGTGTTTGAGTTCACCGTGGATGTGACTGTCATCCGAACAAACAAAGGTTAACATAGTATTTATCAGGTATTGTTGTATTATATTTAATAACTTGTGCCGATGTATATGAATATATATATTGAACTGCATATAAAATATGAGATCTCTGCATTTCCATCCATTAACAGTGTTGCTTTCAAAATCATATAAAGAATATATTTAGACTCCATTACAATGTATCTTGAATGCATTTATTTAAATATATATGCAGTGTAATGCAAGAAATTTTTCTTAATGTGAGAAATAGACAACAGGCTACTAACATGAAAAAATAGATTTCATTTTCTAAGGCTTGTCACATTTATTGAATGATCGACTTACAATAAAGAATGGAAAGGGGTAATGTGTCAAAGAGACAACAACCCGACCAAAGAGAAGAAAACAGCCCAAGGCCACCAATGGCTCTTCAATGTGCACTATTTTTTATTCTTATGAGCATTTATGTTCTTATGCCTTAATTTTTTTTTGTAAGCAACATTAAAACAGACAGAGATTCTACATTTGAGGTTAGTTATATACATTCAGAATTCATCGTGCACCATTTGAAAATATGGTAAATTACTTTAAGGATGTTTGCTACTCAGCTTTTCAGCTTTTCATAAAACTGGTAAATATTGATAGGTGATTGATAAAGGACAAAAGAGAAAAAAAACAATTAAAGGACTGTCTTGTTTGTGTTTTTGTTTTGTTTGAGATATATCATGAGATATAGGCTATTGAAAATTTGTGGGAAAAAAACTCTCTCTTGAATTTCGATATCTTAATCATTGACAAGTCTTACTTTGCAAACACTATTACAAAATGCTAGGAAGCTAAAATTACAAGAATTTGATAAGATTTTTACAAATGACTTCTTTCCGAATGTAAGATTTTGAAAAGAAAAATGAATGTTACATTTTTGTCTTCAAATGGATAGAACTATAGAGGAATTAAGAAATCTGGCAAAATTTAAAAACTTGACTAGCAAACATCTTTCATTAATATTATATGGATTTAATTCTGCTGTATGGTGTTATTTATATTTGAACTTAAGGAAAATTGATATACACTAGAATACAGAGGTTCAAATTAAGGTTGGTTCTAGGCCCATCATGACCTTCCATTTGTGGGTTAAAAAAATCCCACCGGTACCGGTAGTTTGTTATACCTAATGTACTTGCCTATATTTGCAGTTTAAGAAAAATACAAAAATGTTTTGAACAAAAGTACGAAAATTTGGACCTTTATTTGCCTAACGTGAATTTGAACCTGTGGAAAAAAGGACATACAGTTTTCAACAAGCATTTAATTCTTTTGTTTTCAATACATCATATAAAAGTATTATGTAGAGGGGTGGTTAATTTCAATATGATTTGCTTTTTCTTTTTATTAGATACCGAATAAAGAAAATCCTGTTGAGGAAGAGGGGAGTTTCTGTGATGAGAATGATACACATACATAGAGCATTTGGTAGTGTATAATAATAAATTTAAAAAAAATTTAATTGGATTCAATAAATAACATGACTTCCAAAACGGTCATATATTCCTGACAAATGAAATTTGTCCAGACATTGTTCGTCTGGGATAAGTATGATACGGTCATCTACTTTTTAGCTTTCTTAAGAGACGGTCATTTTAAAATGATTCACCAAAATATTTGGAAGTTCCTACATTTCAGCGGTTTATATCTAATTTCTTTTTTCAAAAAGATGAAAGTTATTAGAAATGTGTTAACAAATGTTTTATAAATATGATTTGAGGAAGATTTTTAAAAGGTCGTCAAAACCATGTTGTTTGATTTAGTGAGCATGTGCGCAGGTGGGAATTTAATAATCTATCCATGCTCATCAAAAACCAATCCTGCTTTATAAATGCACATGGATTTTACGTATCCTTATCGTCCTTCCCTACGCCTATATCACCCTGCTCTGTCGCTCAGTAATTCTCGTATCAAGACTTCAAAACGAGACCAGGCATTATCAGCGACGTCACAATGTGAGAGGAGAAGTTATCAGTGACGTCACAATGCGAGAGGAGACGTTATCAAGCTTCCTTTCGTCAAGTGTAAAATTGTCTTAGGGAGTTTGTTTTCTTTCAAGAAAAATGCTATTTCTGCTATCTCTTTGAAAGTCTTAATTTTGAGTATAATTTATCTATAAATTTATAAAAAAAATCAAACATCTTGTTATTGCAGTTCATCATTCACTCTTTATGTACTTTCAACTTGTTAAAGCAAACTTTAGTTTTGAAAAAAAGAATTTTACTGTTTTTTTCATTTATCTGAGTATGTCAATCAAGTTAAAGAGTGTGTATATATTGCAAATTAAAACTCTTTTTCTCTGTTCTGTATCTAATGATATAAAGATATATCTATGTGTACCGGTATATTGTTTCAGAGTGTATTGAAGTTGTGAGTAGTATTTTAACCAAAAGAACATCTACCCTAACAGCAGTGAAGATTAAAGCGATCAGGTACTGCTGTATGGTGATGTTGAAAGAAATTAAGAATTATTTGATCTGAAAAAAACACCTTTTAATATGAGACATATACATATTACAACTTCATTAAAAATCCATTTAATTAAGGCATAGTTTCAATTCATCTTTTTAACATTTTTTCATGGAGATTTTATGTTTTATTGGCCAATGGAAAATCTGTTTAGTACTCTAGTGAAGTAAGGCAGACTGGACATGCTGCTCCAAACAGTTGCCATGCTATAATCGTATCCTTATCCAACTTATTGAGTTTTTGGGGTGAATATAGGACTCACCCTGTCAGTCTGTCTGTCCATTAGAACAAAACACAAATTGTCCTATCAAATCAATGTAATTATCTGCCCTTGATTATAAAAGTGTTTTTTTTTCTAATTAAATTTAAATACGCTTGATTACACTTAATGTTTTGAAAGTTGGATCTACCTTGCAAGCTAGAGATTTTCCAGTCCAGAATGAACTATACTTGGTAGAATAATTTTAAGCCAAAAAACGTTTGTTTTTGCCACATGTCCAAAGAAAAGACACCATACCAACTTGAGTTTAATATATCATTGGGAAAGCCAGTCATCTTGTGGAAATGTAATAAAAATAGTTTAAACTTTTTTTTTTCTTTCATAATGTTTATTTCAATAATTAAACCAGATTTTGTGAATTTTACATGAAGGTAATTTTATTTTAGGTTTATCAAGACTTCTTAGTGCTTGCCATACAAGTGTCACAGAGTGAAGGGCAAGAACAATTTTAAAGAACAGAGAAGACTTGTTTTATTGCACTTAGTTTTGAGTTTTTGTTTTATATTTTTACCACTATGATAGAGTAATGTAAAATTCAGGAATTGTTTTTTTCTGATATATCTGTTTTGTAATTACTCCTTTTAAGATACATTTAGACGGTTTTTTTTTTATACCTTTTCCTACTGGAGTAGCATTGACAACTATTTGAAGTTTTTAGTAAGGTTACTTTCTTTGGGTTTTGTATTTCATAATATTTCATTATATAAAGGTGTCATACTTGAATACCTTGTAGTTATGAACTTCTTGCTTCTTTGATATGTGTAGTATTATTCTCCCCCCCCCCCCCCCCCCAAAAAAAATATATTTAGTTTTGTAAAAAAATAATTTCCATAAGGTCTGTCAACAATGAATGGCTCTCTAAATAAAGATTTAATACGAATTTCAAAAGAAAAAAGTATGTATGAAAACTCCATTCAAAAATACTTTGGAAAGTATCACACCAGTGATTCTTCTGGTATAATTCAGGTAAGCTCTAAATCTCAGTTTTCATTGGGGACTTTCTTCATTGCATCGAGGATGCTTTATCATCTGTATTATTATATTCACAATATAATTGTTAAGGGCATACGATACAGTTACAGGGAGGTAATGACATTGCTAACGTTAAATGTTATTTTCGTGACGTCAAACTGTGACATATCTGGAAAAGATGCATTTTTTCGACTGATTTTTGTCACTCAAACTGATTTAATTTGAAAACCAGAGCATGGACCCCTATTTTTTAAAACAACATACTGTTTCATTTTGCAGGGAGATTATGTGAACCAAATTTTATAAAACTGTAAATACTAAAATAGTGCAATTTTTTTAATGTTGATAAATATACAGCAAAAAAAAATACTTTTTTTCTCAATTCATGACCATTTGATAAATATGAGTTATTTCTGAATAAAAAATGCAATTTTTTAGGATTCTTATAAAATACAGAAATTACAAATTATTTAACAAAAAACAATTTGTGTTTATCTTTTAAAACAAAAAAGTTAAGGCTTTCTCTCGAAAGGGAAAATACAACCACAAATCCTAATTTTGGGCAAATATACAAAATTTCGACCTCATTTAACTCAAAAAGTAGCACATGAAGGTATATTTTTTATTACATATTTGATTTAATTAGGCGAAAAATAGGCTATATGGAAATTTTCATCAAACTGTAAATACGGGATTAAAACTGTATCGTATGCCATTAAATGTTGTGAATACAAAAAGCAAACATAATGATTATGATATGCTTAAACTTCATTATAACAAATAATTTAACTTTAAATATAATGAATATTTCAACTGGAATTGACTGTTCACATGTTATGCTCGTTGATTGTTGACATTATGTGTTGAAAAACAGTAATAAGTCAAAGGACTAAGAGTTACAAGACAGAAAGTCCAAAAGTCACAAGTAAATTTGATTGGTCTATAATAGATAGAATGTTTATAAAAATGTCAATTGAATTAGTCTTTCTATTAAAAAAATCTTTTGAAACCACATTGTGACCTCTTGTTATATATGTTTTAATTGGTTACATTTTTGTCTATTTTGTACCATAATGCTATGCATGAAAATATATTAACTGTATGCAAATTTGGAAAAATTAAAAGTTTTATGATAATAAAAAGAACAAAATTAGTTAAATTTGTTTTGATTGATTTGATTTTATCCAATATGTATATTAAAAGGAAAGCTAGTTTAAACATATTTTATTGTTCAAAAATTACAAATGGATTAGACACAAGTTTTTCAACTTAGTAATGTCTTCTCCAAAAAGGAAAGCTGTTCCAAATATAGATATGGCTTTTAAATATAACTTGCATCTTAAAGAAAATAAAGGAGGAAAAGAAAGAAAACAAGAGAGACAATTGCTTCAACAGGATTGTACTGTCATAATCAAAGTCACATTTCCTGTTTACACAAAGAATTGAGTGTAATATAACGCCTGAATTGGACTTGGTATTGTATCTTAGCATATGTGAAAGGATTTTTTATTAAATGATAACTTTACTATTTTAACCAAGTAAAACTAGATCAGGATACTTTTTGTGTGAATTATATGGGTTTCTAAGAAATGGTCTACAGTCCATGCAATATGTAATGGTTTTAAATTATGATAAATGACCATAAGTTTATCATGTTACAGGATATTTTTTTCTTAAATGTAAAGTTTATATTTCAAAGGTTAGACGACCTGGATGCTACGATTTTTTTCCTGTCAAATGTCCATGTCCTCAACCTCATTTTAATGGTTCAGCATCTGCTTAAAGAAAAAATAAATGTTTGTCATTTAAATTTATTATATACTATGAGTAATAGGATAACTATATTTGGTATATTGGTTCCTGGCAATGTATACATTTCAGTTAGACAGGGTTCTTCTGACCTTCACCTCATTTTATGTTAAAAGTTATGTGATTAGATCCATTTCTAAAATACTGGAAGTAGTAGGTCAACTATATGTTGTATTTGTAATGATTGAAAGGGGTATATATCAGTCTGGCTGATTTCCATGATTCATGAGGTTCCAAGAAACAGTCTATAAGTATTGTATATGGTTCCTAGATGCAGTCTGTAAGTATTGTCTGTGGTTCTTATATGTAGTCTGTGGTTCTTAGATGTAGTCTGTAAGTATTGTCTGGTTCTTAGATTTAGTCTCTAAGTATTGTCTGTGGTTCTTAGATACAGTCTGTAAGTATTGTCTGTGGTTCTTAGACATAGTCTGTAAGTATTATCTGGTTCTTAGATGTTGTCTGTAAGTATTGTCTGTGGTTCTTGGATACAGTCTGTAAGTATTGTCTGTGGTTCTTAGATATAGTCTGCAAATATTGTCTGTGGTTCTTATATGTAGTCTGTGGTTCTTAGATGTAGTCTCTAAGTATTGTCTGTGGTTCTTAGATACAGTCTGTAAGTATTGTCTGTGGTTCTTAGACATAGTCTGTAAGTATTATCTGGTTCTTAGATGCAGTCTGTAAGTATTGTCTGTGGTTCTTATATGTAGTCTGTGGTTCTTAGATGTAGTCTGTAAGTATTGTCTGGTTCTTAGATTTAGTCTCTAAGTATTGTCTGTGGTTCTTAGATGCAGTCTGTAAGTATTGTCTGTGGTTCTTAGACATAGTCTGTAAGTATTATCTGGTTCTTAGATGTTGTCTGTAAGTATTGTCTGTGGTTCTTGGATACAGTCTGTAAGTATTGTCTGTGGTTCTTAGATATAGTCTGTAAATATTGTCTGTGGTTCTTATATGTAGTCTGTGGTTCTTAGATGTAGTCTCTAAGTATTGTCTGTGGTTCTTAGATACAGTCTGTAAGTATTGTCTGTGGTTCTTAGACATAGTCTGTAAGTATTATCTGGTTCTTAGATGTTGTCTGTAAGTATTGTCCGTGGTTCTTAGATACAGTCTGTAAGTATTGTCTGTGGTTCTTAGATATAGTCTGTAAATATTGTCTTTGGTTCTTATATGTAGTCTGTAAGTATTGTCTGTGGTTCTTAGATACAGAGGCTGTAAATATTGTCTGTGGTTCTTAGATACAGTCTGTATGTATTGGCTGTGGTTCTTAGATGTAGTCTGTAAGTATTGTCTGTGATTCTTAGATGTAGTCTGTAAGTATTGTCTGTGATTCTTAGATATAGCCTGTATGTATTGTCTGTGGTTCTTAGATACAGAGGCTATAAGTATTGTCTGTGGTTCTAAGATACAGTCTGTAAGTATTGTCTGTTGTTCTAAGATGTAGTCTGTAAGTATTGTCTGTGGTTCTTAGATACAGTCTGTAAGTATTGTCCGTGGTTCTTAGATACAGTCTAAGTATTGTCTGTGGTTCTTAGATACAGTCTGTAAGTATTGTCTGTGGTTCTTAGATACAGTCTGTAAGTATTGTCTGTGGTTCTTAGATATAGTCTGTAAGTCTTTTCTGTGGTTCTTAGATGTAGTCTGTAAGTATTGTCTGTGGTTCTTAGATGTAGTATGTAAGTATTGTCTGTGATTCTTAGATATAGTCTGTAAGTATTGTCTGTGGTTCTTAGATGTAGTCTGTAAGTATTGTCAAGTTCTTAGATTTAGTCTCTAAGTATTGTCTGTGGTTCTTAGATGTAGTCTGTAAGTATTGTCTGTGGTTCTTATATATAGTCTGTAAGTATTGTCTGTGGTTCTTAGATACAGTCTGTAAGTATTGTCTGTGGTTCTTAGATGTAGTCTGTAAGTATTGTCTGTGGTTCTTAGATACAGTCTGTAAGTATTGTCCGTGGTTCTTAGATACAGTCTGTAAGTAATGTCTGTGGTTCTTAGATGTAGTCTGTAAGTGTTGTCTGTGATTCTTAGATACAGTCTGTAAGTATTGTCTGTGGTTCTTAGATACAGTCTGTAAGTATTGTTTGTGGTTCTTAGATGTAGTCTGTAAGTATTGTCTGTGGTTCTTAGATGTAGTATGTAAGTATTGTCTGTGGTTCTTAAATATAGTCTGTATGTATTGGCTGTGGTTCTTAGATGTAGTCTGTAAGTATTGTCTGTGATTCTTAGATGTAGTCTGTAAGTATTGTCTGTGGTTCTTAGATACAGAGGCTATAAGTATTGTCTGTGGTTCTAAGATACAGTCTGTAAGTATTGTCTGTTGTTCTAAGATGTAGTCTGTAAGTATTGTCTGTGGTTCTTAGATACAGTCTGTAAGTATTGTCTGTGGTTCTTAGATATAGTCTGTAAGTATTTTCTGTGGTTCTTAGATGTAGTCTGTAAGTATTGTCTGTGGTTCTTAGATGTAGTCTGTAAGTATTGTCTGTGGTTCTTCGATATAGTCTGTAAGTGTTGTCTGTGGTTCTTAGATGTAGTCTGTAAGTATTGTCAAGTTCTTAGATTTAGTCTGTAAGTATTGTCTGTGGTTCTTAGATGTAGTCTGTAAGTATTGTCTGTGGTTCTTAGATATAGTCTGTAAGTATTGTCTGTGGTTCTTAGATACAGTCTGTAAGTATTGTCTGTGGTTCTTAGATACAGTCTGTAAGTATTGTCTGTGGTTCTTAGATACAGTCTGTAAGTAATGTCTGTGGTTCTTAGATGTAGTCTGTAAGTGTTGTCTGATTCTTAGATACAGTCTGTAAGTATTGTCTGTGGTTCTTAGATACAGTCTGTAAGTATTGTCTGTGGTTCTTAGATACAGTCTGTAAGTATTGTCTGTGGTTCTTAGATACAGTCTTTAAGTATTGTGTGTTGTTCTTAGATACAGTCTGTAAGTATTGTCTGTGGTTCTTAGATACAGTCTGTAAGTATTGTCTGTGGTTCTTAGATATAGTCTGTAAGTATTGTCCGTGGTTCTTAGATACAGTCTGTAAGTATTGTCTGTGGTTCTTAGATATAGTCTTTAAGTATAGCCTGTTGTTTTACGTATAGTATGTAAGTATAGTCTGTTCTAACGTACAGTATGTAAGTATTGTCTAGTTCTTATATATACAGCCTGTAAATTTTGTCTGCGGTTCATAGGTGTATACATAATGGTTCTTAAACTCAATTTATATGCATGAATGAAATATTTGCCACTGGATTTAAATCGTTTATTGAACGGACAGAGACTAGCGGTAGAATAACCTAACTATTGTAATCATCGATAATATGATTCGTCCTGAACATGAATGAAATATTTGTCACTGGACGTAAAACAAACATCAATCAATCAATCTAGCTTTAACTAGAAGATGAATGCTCTATATAACGTTCATACACCTATGAGACAGAGTTATTAGATGGATATAGACCCTACAACGATAAGATACCAATGAGACACAGTTATACAAAATGCATAAACACTATAACAACGTTCATACACGAATGCAACAGAGTTATTCGATGGATATAGACCCTATACAACGAGACAGAGTTAATCGATGGATATGAACCCTATATAACGTTCATACACTAATGAGACAGAGTTGTTCGATGGGTATGAACCCTATATAAAGTTCATACACTAATGAGACAGAGTTGTTCGATGGGTATGAACCCTATATAACGTTCATACACTAATGAGACGGAGTTTTTCGATGGGTGTGAACCCTATATTACGTTCATACACTAATGAGACAGAGTTTTTTCGATGGGTATGAACCCTATATAAAGGTCATACACTAATGAGACAGAGTTTTTCGATGAGTATGAACCCTATATAAAGTTCATACACTAATGAGACAGAGTTTTTCGATGGATGTGGACCCTATATAACGTTCATACACTAATGAGACGGAGTTTTTCGATGAGTGTGGACCCTATATAACATGCATACACTAATGAGACAGAGTTGTTCGATGGGTGTAGACCCTATATAAAGTTCATACACTAATGAGACAGATTTATTCGATGGGTATGAACCCTATATAACGTTCATACACTAATGAGACAAAGTTAGTCGATGGGTATGAACCCTATATAAAGTTCATACACTAATGAGACAGAGATATTCGATGGGTATGAACCTTATATAACGTTCATACACAAATGAGACAGAGTTTTTCGATGGGTATGAACCCTATATAACGTTCATACACTAATGAGACAGAGTTTTTCGATGGGTGTGGACCCTATATAACGTGCATACACTAATGAGACAGAGTTGTTCGATGGGTGTGGACCCTATATAACGTTCATACACTAATGAGACAAAGTTATTCGATGGGTATGAACCCTATATAACTTTCATACACTGATGAGACAAAGTTAGTCGATGGGTATGAACCCTATATAACGTTCATACACTAATGAGACAGAGTTATTCGATGGGTATGAACCCTATATAACGTTCATACACTAATGAGATAGAGTTTTTCGATGGGTATGGACCCTATATAACGTTCATACACTAATGAGACAGAGTTTTTCGATGGGTGTGGACCCTATATAACGTGCATACACTAATGAGACAGAGTTGTTCGATGGGTGTGGACCCTATATAACGTTCATACACTAATGAAACAGAGTTGTTCGATGGGTATGAACCCTATATAACGTGCATGCACTAATAAGACAGAGTTTTTCGATGGGTAAGGACCCTATATAACGTTCATACACTTATGAGACAGAGTTGTTCGATGGGTGTGGACCCTATATAACGTTCATACACTAATGAGACAGAGTTAGTCGATGGGTATGGACCGTATGCAACGTCGATTCACAATTGAGACAGAGTTATTCGATGGGTCTAAAACTTGTACATCGTTCGTACACCAATGAGACAACGTTATTCGATGGGTATATAGCCTACACAATAGTCACACACCAATGAAACAGAATTATTTGATGGATATATACCTTATACAACGTGCATACACAAATTAAACAAACATTTAATGATCATACATCTATGAGACAAAGTTATTCGATGGGTTTAGACCCTAATCAACGTTGATACCCAATTGAGACAAAATTATTTGATGAGTCTAAAATTGATACAACGTTCATATACCAATGATACAAAGTTATTCGATGGGTGTAAACCCTATACAACGTGCATACACCAAGTTAGTCGATGTGTATAGACCCTATGCAACGTGCATACACTAATGAGACACAGCCAGGTATTCGATGGGTATATACCCTATGTAACGATCATACGCCGATTAGACAAAGGTATATGCCATTTAACGATGATACACCAATGAGACAGTTATTCGATGGGTATAAACACAATACAACTTTGATAACCCGTTGAGACAAAGTTATTCGATGGGTAATAACCCTACTTAACGTTCATATACCAATGAGACAGAGTTACTCAATGGGTATATACCTATACAACGTTCATACACCAACGAGCCATTATAATCCTGGTATTTTTAATAACTTTTATACAACGTTGATACACAATTTAGACAAAGTTATTCGATGAGTCTAAAACTTATACAAAGTTCATATACCAATGATTATTCAATGGGTATATACCTATACATAGTTCTTACACCAACGAGCCAGACGTAGTTATTTGATGGGTGCAAATCCTTTTAACGTTCATATGCCAATGCAACACTAGTATATATACCCTAAATAACGTGCATATACAAATGTGACAGTTATTCAATGGGTATATACCCTATACAACGGTCATACACCAAAGGAGAGTTGTAACGATTGTTCATTGTTGAAGGTCAGATAACCCATAATTTCTTAAATCCATGATCTCTGTTGGAGTTTTCTTATTGTAACGATTGTTTATTGTTGAAGATCAAATTACCCTTAATAGCTTAAATCCATGATCACTGTTGGAGAGTTGTCTTATGTAACAATTGTTCATTGTTGTAGGTCAGATTACCCATAATTTCTTAAATCCATGATCTCTGTTAGAGTTTTCTTATTCTAACGATTGTTTATTGTTGAAGGTCAGATTACCAATAGTTGCTTAAATCCATGACCACTGTTGGATCAAGGTCATATAACACAAACAATAGTTCCACACATCAGATCTGATAGTTAAAACATCTGAGAAACTGAATTACCGGCAAGTATGAAAATTAATCATTGACCAACAAGAGTGCACATACTGAAATGCGTCGCCTTCTTTACTAATCCTTGATACTATCTTGATAGACCTAAATATAAAGTTTTATTACAACTGTCACATAAACTCAACATTAACCAAGAAAATGAAACATTGATTAATGAACCATGAAAATGAGGTCGAGGTCAGATGAACCATGCCAGGCAGACATGTACAGCTAACAATTCTTCATTACAACAAATAAAGTTGACTTATTGCTTATAAATAAAGAAAAACAGACCAAAACACAAACACTTAAAACTTAGCAATGGACCGTGAAAATGAGGTCAAGGTCAAATAAAACCTGTGTAACCAACATATAGATCATAAAATATTTCCATACACCAAATATAGTTGACCTAATGCATAAAGTATTAGAAAAATAGACCAAAACTAAAAAACTTAACTTTGACCACAGAACCATGAAAATGAGGTCAAGGTCAGATGACACCTGCCAGTTGGACATGTACATACCAAATATAGTTGTCCAATTACTTATAAGAGAGAATTTAACATTACAAAAAATCTGAACTTTTTTTTCAGGTAGTCACTGAACCATGAAAATGAGGTCAAGGACATTGGACATGTGACTGACGGAAAGTTCGTAACATGAGTCATCTATATACAAAGTATGAAGCATCCAGGTCTTCTACCTTCTAAAATATAAAGCTTTTAAGAAGTGAGCTAACACCGCCGCCGCCGGATCACTATCCCTATGTCGAGCTTTCTGCAACAAAAGTTGAAGGCTGGACAATAAAACCATAAAAAAGAGGTCAATGACAGGTAAACCATAATGTACAGCCTGCAATCAAATAATCATTCCATACATCCATACATCAAATACTGTTGTCTTACTGCTTACAGCATCCAAGAAAAAAAATGTGGCCAAGTTCATGTAGCTTTCAGACTGACTTGTAATCATTTGATACACCAACTTAATATGATAGACAGACAAACGGTGTGCAAACCTATAGTCCCCTTTTGACTGCCTAACTAAGAGCCTAATAACTTGCATATAATTCTGGGTTCAAAGTAGTTATAACATTTTTTGGTACAAACTTTATTTCATTCAATGTCATTTCAGTCAACATGAGCCACAAACATTACAATTAATAAATCATTCAGTTAATGTTATTATTGCATCTATGCTAATAAGCAAAAAAAGTTTGTGAGGGCTATTCCATTTAATTGTATGTCGGAAGGTAGGTAGGGACTTTCAAAATATCCCTACAACCAAGAACAATTTTTTAGATAATTCTTCATAATGCTAATAGACGCATACTGAATAACGACCCATGACCCAAGTTCAATAATTAAACTTCCCTCCTTGATACATTTTAATGGAATAACCCTCACAAAGAACATACAACCTTAAAAAAAAAGAAATCATTTTATACGTGTAAATATGTTATGAAGACATACAATTAAAATGTTTTACTAATATATTTCAATTTTTTTTCAACATTTAATGTATTTGTGACATCATCAATGTAGGTGGATTTTGTGAAAACATTATTTTTTTCATAATTTGGCTAAAGAGCTAGGGCCATTTTCCCTAGAGTCCTTTTCATTGGATAAGATAGGTAAATCATGTTTTAAATAACCCGATAGATGCTAATCATAGTACTTGAAAATAGGTCACATCATCTATTTTCATACCTTGAACAGGTATTCCTACAAAAAACAAGGCCAAGACTATTGAATTTTTTATATTGATTTTGTTTAATTGTTAACACCCTTTATGCGCATATGGTACCATACCACATGACTTGTCAAGAAGCCAAATAATATAGAACAAATTCAAATGGGATGCTGTTTTTCTCATTCTGAATATATGTATATCTGTTTTTGTCCTGCTCTTTAAGGTTTTATCGGCTATAAGACAAGATTAGATATATTTTAACTGGACAACATCTTACTTAAATACATTAGTTGGCCATTGAACACCTTGTGTTACAAACTCATGTAATATGGCCTTGTCTGGCATTTTAACAAATGGGCTCTTCGTTGTATTACAGATGCAACAGCTTCTTGATGTTTTACCTACAATCACGATTTGTAGTGTAATTGATTTGTTCTGTGGTGTTGTTTTACTTTTTGATGACTTAGGTACCAGTGCAGGAACAGTGGTAAAAGCGTCTACACAGTTGGTAAATTGGCAACAAAATTGCTGTTAACTGCATTTGTCACATATACAAATGTAATACCATGTTTAAAAAAGGTTTCGAATATTGTTTGCGTTATTTTCAAACTTTTTTACAATTAGTCCAGTCAAACTAAGATTGAGCCCCAAACTAAAATGTTTTAGTTCTAATCTATAGCATTATGCCCTTAATATACACAGAAAAAAGTCCCATAAAATCTAACTTGAGGAAAACTCAAAATCAGCATTTCTAATTTCCTATGGAAATTAAAATTTGGAAGGGGGAGATAACTCCGCAAAAATGTCTTTTTTGGTCAGTTTTTGGTTGATTTTCTTGAAATTTATGTAAGGTATGAAACTTTGATGGGTTATAAGTTGATTTATTGACTAAATCATATAATCTTCTGTTCATGAAATGTACAAAACCAAAGTGTTGTGGGTAGTTTTATTTTTTGTGTGCATTTTTCATTGAAGAAATTGCAAATTAGAAGCTTTGTGACCATTTTGAAAATAATAATGTAAAAATTTGATATTATCTATATCTGTATATTATATTTTTTCAGCATCTTACTTGTCTAAAGAAACTTTAAACCACTAAAATAAGAATACATGCTTAATTATTTTCATTGAATTTGAGATTCTTTTTCTTGACATGTTGAAAAATTTAATAAATGGTCAACTAATGAATTACGAAATCTAGATTATAGCTTGATAAAAGATATGAAAACACCTTTAGAATTGTTTGTTATACTCTAAAGACTGCTAAAAAAAAACCAAGAATCAATACATTCTGATGAATATAAGCGGCAAAGTTATTATTATTATTTTGTGTCAATTTTTATTGATATTTCTGCCATTTTTGCAAGAGTTATATCCCTTTTCAATGCAAATCTCCATAGGAATTTTATATGGTGATTTTTTTAGTCTTACTCCAGTAAGATTTTATGGGACTTTTTTCTGTGTATATTTGGGGTATAATGCTAAAGATTAAACCTTAAAAATCTTCTGTTGCAATTCTTTCAGGTTAGGGTCAAATTTATGCTAGATTGACTGGACTAAATAAGCCTTTTTTTTAGTTATGTGTATATGCACCCCCTAATGTGGTTAGATATTTGTTATTTTAGCTTCCTCTAATGAATAAATTTTACAAGATATATTTGTTTATATGGCAGAAATAATAATGACAGCCAAAATTTGGTGGTCATATACAAAAGAAATATTAAGTGCATTTCAAATATTAAATTCTTGCATATCTGTATCTTTCCTCTATCAATTTTCTTCTTAAATGACCTGAAAATAAAATCATTGTTTCATGGCTATTATAACATTTTTAATAAATAAAATGCAAAACAACCTGTTAGTGCTAAAATTGAGTTTTTCAATTTGAATTATCAATCTATTTTAAGGTCAAGGAACAGTAAATGGGTTATAACACCACTGTCCCAGATTAGGGGAGGGATTGGATCCCGCTAACATGTTTAACCCCTCCACATTCTCTATGTATGTGCCTGTCCCAAGTCAGGAATCTGTAATTCAGTGGTTTTCATTTGTTTATGTGTTACATATTTGTTTTTTGTTCATTTTTTGTACATAAATTAGGCCGTTAGTTTTCTCGTTTGAATTGTTTTACATTGTCATTTTGGGGCCTTTTATAGCTGATTATGTGGTATGTGCTTTGCTCATTGTTGAAGGCCATACACTGACCTGTAGTTGTTAATTTCTGTGTCATTTTGGTCTCTTGTGGAGAGTTGTTTCATTGGCAATCATTATAACCACATCTTCTTTTTTATATGTTGCAGATTTTGATTGTACAAACGAAGTCGGTGACCTTATATTTATTTTGCAACATCAAAACGATATTTATGTATCAACGACATATAGTTTTAAAAAAAAAATCTATAGAGAAGAATCAGAGATTTGATGAATTTTAAGCCAGATTTTGGAAGGTTTTTGCTGATTTTAAGGGCTTTCTATACAAATGTTCACTCATTTTGAAAGATTTCAATCAGTAATATTTCAAATGATAAATGAGATAAATGCATTGCTTGTTAGGTTTTCACAAGTTCATAGAGCCAGAGTTGTATATATGCAAAATTTGACTGAAATCTGTGACATAGCTCATTTACTGTAACTTGACCTTAATAAAGATCACATCTCCCCTCTGACTATAGAATCCATTTGCAATAGATAGTTAAATTTGCAAAAAACTTATCTATGAAGAGTATATAAAAATAATGTTAGCTACAGATAGTAAAATGTAAAAATCAGAATGAAAATGGGATTTTTTTTAATGAGACAACAACCCGACCAAAGAGCAGAAAGCAGCCAAAGGCCACCAATGAGTCTTCAATACAACAAGAAAATCCCGCGCCCTGAAGCGTGCTTTTAATAGGTGGTCCCTAAACAAAAATATGTACTAGTTCAGTGATGATGGACGTCATACTAAACTCTACATTTGTTTTCGTTTCAATAATGAAATTTCATGTCATATCCAGAATGAGCAGGTAGGCATTTCAATCTGTGGTTTATCATTAACATCTACATCATTAGGTCTCTGGTGGAGAATTGTCTCATTGGCAAACTTAACACCACATCTTTTCTTTTTTATACGTTTGTATGTAACATACACATAGAACAAGGGTAAAACCTGGATTGGAGTAATATAGACTATAGCACAGGATTTTTTTGTGTTTATCAACTTGAAATAGATATTTTTTTATATTAAAACATTAAGGGCTGCTCCAGAAAATACTTTATCCCCCAAGAAAACATTAAGGGCAGTTCCAGAAAATACTATGTTCCCCCAGGGAAGGTAATTATTTTTTTTTTTATGTGGGTGGTTGTATTATGCATTATACTTTCATATATTAAAATAAAAACTTTAATATGTATGAGATATCATTACATTCTAGATTATATTACAATTTCAAAATATATGTGATAATTAAAATTTTATGCTTTAACAAAATTAAAAACAAAGGTCAAATGTTAAAAATAGTGTTGTCTCGTACCAGTAGTAATCTAAAAAATCTGTAAAATTTCACAAATATTTTTGATTGCTGTAGTTAATTTAGTATAATACGAAAAAATATTTTGTTTTATTTTGTGAACAAGAATATTGTCAACGTAAGAAAACTTTCTTTGATGCAACAAAAACACACCAGACCACAAGATATTTTTTACTTTGATTGATATTTAAATTCATGGTTTCCCTATACCTATGAAATCAACAAAGAAACTAAAAAAATATGAGGTTGTCAGGTGTAGGGCCTGTCTTGCATAAGTTAGTGATTCACATAAACACATACCTAATTCTGTCCCAAACATTGAGAAACATTTAATAGTTTCAGGTTTCATAAATTTTGACACCAGAAACTAGATCATTTTTTATATTTAAATTTTCTCTACATCTATACAGGTGTCATATGTGAAGCAGGATCTGCCTACCCTTCTAGATCACCTCCAGTTTGTAATAGGGTCCGTCTTTAGTGTAACATGTTTTATACACTATTGGTTGTCTGTTGGTCTTTTAAAATTT
The DNA here is from genome assembly GCA_019925275.1 of Mytilus edulis. Classification (NCBI taxonomy): domain Eukaryota; kingdom Metazoa; phylum Mollusca; class Bivalvia; order Mytilida; family Mytilidae; genus Mytilus; species Mytilus edulis. The sequence goes on along the minus strand of CM034350.1, from coordinate 91,863,943 downwards.
TTCTTTGGTACCTTTCGCTTCTCTTCTATTATAGCTTTTGTTATAATAAGGGGGCTAGCGGGTCTAAATCATTTTTTTTAAATATAGGATTTCCCTTTTCTTTTCTATAAATAAACTTTATCCTATTCTTAAAAGAAAAATTAAACAAAAATATGGGGTCACCGTTCATTTAAGCTCACAATCTTCATTTGAAAGAAGAACGTATTTCTGTTAAAGTACTTTTTTTCTGTTGAACTAATAGGAGAAAAAAAGGTAAAATCAAAATAAAAAAAGAACTAAATTACAGAAATTGCTTAAATTTTTCAATAGTTTAGTTTCAGTAAAGTTCATTTGAAAACAATAATAAAAAAATATAGGTCACTGGTGCATGAGTTAAAAAAGTTATTGCAATTTTTATGCAAAAAATGGCATTTTTTTCACCAAAGGATGATAATTTGGAGCATTTTCAATGATATAAACATTTTAAAAAGTCTTCTGGGGCCAAAACGAATTTTTTTTTTTGGTTGATTTTTGAACCATATCATAAAGTAACACTAATAGTGTAATAAATAAAATTTGAAATGAAAAAGCAAATGTTTCAATTTTTGCTGATTTTTTTCTTAAGCCTCCTTAAGGTGGTACCCAACACTTTCACTAAAATTAACTTGGCTCGTTTAATTTTCATAAAATTTTGACAATGTATTTACTTTGACCCTTCAACAAAAACATAAAAATTTCAAAAATTTTGAACCAACCGTTTTGTTAGAAAAATTACATTGGTTATATAGCAGTTTGACAAACACCAATTTTGATCATTGAGAATCTTAATATTCCCTTTACAACACAACGTAATTAAAACGTTTAGCTGACCTTACAGAGTTATCTCCCTGTAGTGTTAGGTACCACCTTAAGGGGAAAATGCAATAAAAAAACAAAAACAAATGGTTAAAATCTATTTTTAAGTTCAATATCTCCTAAATACTTCTGCAATTTCCATAATTTCTCTATCTATAGCATTTTTAAGACAATAAAAAAAACTTGAATTTGCCCTTCTGTACTATTTACAACCATGCATGGCAATTATGATGGTTGGCATGTCAGGTCCTGGGACTAGATACCCTAATGATGGTTGTGGACAAGCTTGGTTATATTTGACTCAGTAGTTTCAGATAAGATTTTTGTAAAAGTTAACAGACAATTACGACGGACTTCAAGTGATGAGAAATACTCACTTGACCCTTTGGGTCAGATGAGCTAAAAATGGCACGAATTGATACATCTATCAGCCAACACAAATAGCCAATGAAAACATTTGTATGAATTAAACACGTTACTATAGATATTACCATTTGAAGAAAATCCAAGCAACACTGCCAGTCTTTAATGCATGTTTTGCTTGTCTAAATTACTATAACCATTCACCTAAAAATAACAAAGAAACAATAACATGATAGCAAATTAATTAAAGTTGATAAAGAAAGAGAAAAATAAAAAGTAATAAATGTGTATTTTTTTAATTAATTCAGTCAGTTTCCAATGGGAAAATCTATGCAAGAATGTAAGCCAAAGGGGAGATTTTTTGTTACATATTGTTAATATTTCTTGGTTAAGTGCTCACAAGTTATCTCAAATTAAAATATTTAATATGTGCCTGTCCCAAATCTGGAACCAGGAGCCTGAAATGGAGTGATTGGTTTCCATTAAAATTGTTTTCAATTTATTTGGTCCTAAATCTAGCCATTATTTTTTCTGTTTTGGTCTTTTATACTCATGGTTGAAGGCATTACTTATTGTCCCTTCTACCCAAATCAATTGTGACTAGTTGTCACATTGGTAATCATACCACATCTCCATCTTTTCAAACCTCTTTAGAAGCTCCTGTACATGTATGAAGTCTGCCTCATATGAAAAAAAGAACAAATATGAGTACAAATGTATATGTTGATCATATGTTGTTTTCCAAGCACAGAAATTTAGAAACGATCCAGGTAAAATTATTGATCCTTTAAATAAACTTATTTGAAACGGTTACCAAATCAACACTGTAATTAGGTCTTTAATTTTTGTTTTTATTGGTATAATATTGATTTGTTATTATTTAATTAAAATCGAACTTAATATTATAGTTATATACATATGCACATTTATGGATCTTACAATCTGTCAATACCTGTATCTTCGCATTGCACAAGTTCATGTTTTTTCTCCGAATTACTTTATGACACTGTTTACTAAATCCAGTAGATGGTGCATGTGTATTGATTGACAAATCAGTCTTAGATGCATGATTCTTTTTATAAGTTGTTATTGGCTTTGAACTAGCTGTCAGTAACTGTGAATATTTGTTTTTCATTCATTTTTTTGTACATTAATTAGGCTGTTTTTTTTCTATTTTTATGTTGGGATGTACCAGTACCCATCCATGTCAATTTTCTGTTTTTTGTTAGTTAGATGTATTTCTATTTGTATCCTTAAGCTGAGTTAAAAAAAATTCCACTGATTTTCATAGTTTGTTATTATGTTGTATTGTTACACCACTTTTCCAGGTTAGGGGAAGGGTTAGTGCTTTCAAACTAGTTTAACCCTTCACAATCGTATGTGCCTGTCACAAGTCAGGAGCCTGTAGTGGATTTTTGTTGCTGTGACTGTGTTACATATCATTTTTTACATAAATTAAGCCATTACTTTTCTCGTTTGAATTGTTTTACATTTTTTTTTGAGGCTTTTTATAGCTGACTATGTGGTGTTGGTTTTGTTCTTTGTTGAAGGCTTACAGTGACATATAGTGGTTAATTCTGTGTCATTTAAAGCCCAACAATATTTTGCAAATTTTGCTTAATATCTTTATTTCAAATTATTTAAATAATTTCTGTACAGTTGTAAGACATAATAGTAGTGTCCATGTGGACAATTTTTCATAGAATTTTGGTATTTAATAATGTCCATTGCCATGAAATATTGTCCCTCAACTGGACAGAATTTTACTGCAAAAGTTATGAAAAAGTGTTCACCTACAGAACAAGTTGTCATAGTAGTCACTATGAAATTGTGTCCTCCAAGGGAAGTAATACAAAGGCCATTAAAAAGTTTTATTACACTTGAATATTAATAAAAATCTGAAGGATTGATTAGAAATTGATTAATATACATATGTAAACAAAAAATTAAGGATGGAAGTAAATAGAGAGAAATTAAAGTTTTAAGAAATACCCAGCTAATGATAAGAACAAAAAGGAAGAAGAGTGTAAAGTATAAAATCAAATGTGAAGAACTATACTATATTTATTATGAGAAGAAGGCAATAGAAAATATAGAATTTTGGTATTAAACACTGTCCATTGCCATGGAATGTTGTCCCCTACTATACAGCATTTTACAGCAACAGTTATGAAATATGGTCCACCTACAGGAAAATTTTTGTAGTGATTGTTATTTAATTGTGTCCTTCAAGGAAAATAATACTGAACAGCATCTGTCACTTTTTTATTTCAATTTAAATCATCACACATGTATATATATTAAAAGTATAAATAGGAAGATAACGGAAGATATGAGTGTCAATGAGACAACTCTCTGTCAAGGTAACACTGTATTAAAGTTAAAATATGTCCAGTAATAACAAGGCAATGGACATCATTTAATATTTTGATCATATCAAAAAAATATCCTGATGGATATAATGTCCTGAAAAAAAGTGTCCACCATTTCAGAAGTATAGTATTAAATAATGTTCATGTTCATAGACACTTTTTCATATCCAAGGACATATTTTCATAGGAAATTGTGTCCAGGACACATCTAAATAAGTAAATATTGTCCATGTATTTATATGAAATAATGTCCTCTGGACATCATTTCATAGGGGACATTATTAAATCCTACACAGTATGTGGTTTACCCTAAAACATCTTCTTATATGTGAACTGTTGGTGTCCTATTGTTATTCTTTGTCAAATTAATCATACAGTGTCATGAAGGTATCACTGCCAGATGGGATAGTATCTTGCTCTTTACTTCATCAAAAACTTTAAGGGCATCTGTACCTAAAAAATAAACATTCATTCATGTATGTGAATAGTTATCTAACTTTCAATAGTTAAGAGGGATTTTTTTCCCAAACCATTACAATATTATCTTTGAAAAAAGCAGTACTAGTACACAATGTACTACTGGAATTTATTCACGAAATAAATAAGAAACATTCAGAAACAATCTGTCAACATCTTATTGTGTTTATACATATATCTCAACTTGTTCAATTTGCTCCTGTATGTATTGTAACAATATATTTGATTTTAATGAAAAAAAAATTAATCTCTGAATTATTGAAAATTATTACAAAGTTCTTGATATCACAAACAAGTCAAAACATTTACAAAATGTTATCATCGTACAAGAACATCATTCGTAATTAAAGATCAACATGTAGACATCTTATACTTTCAGGTATTTCACATCCAATATTTTATGGCAATATTCTATACAAAGCACTGAACTTGAACAAGGAGGATCTGAATTAAGGTCATTTCCTGAAAATTGGGAAGCAAGCTAGAGTCCAGATGTAGGTTTTGTTTCCTGTTTGATTTTTTTTATGACCTGAACACCTTTCTTTAATTTCCTTTTACCTCTTTCATATGTAACATGGGCATAAGGTCTGCCTCTTTTCCTAAACAAAGGCATTTTATCTAAAAAAAAAAAGAAAAAAAGACATAAATTCATCATGCTTTATAGACAGTCCTCAGTAGGGAAAAAGCTATTGAAAATAACATGTAGCAATATTTTTTTTGCAATTCTGGGTCTTGATAATTTATGCATAGCACACCGTGAATTAATTGGCCCACAGTGACACAGTCACATCGAACGTTTATAAAGATAAAACATGGTCCATTGAATTGGAAATGTGCAAATTAAAAGCGGATGCTTATAAAACACTAATAAAATGACAGATTCTAATGAATATATAATACATACTTGTAATTAATGAACAAGAGGCTCTCAACTGTAATTTTTTGCTTAAATCTTCATCAATTATTATTTTTGGTTTTCAAATTAAAAATGCATTTTACCCCTTAGTTTCCTTTTAGCCATAGGGCTGTTTTTTATATGCTAGGAAATAGAATACAAAATTTATACTAGATACTCTAAAGCTCATTCAGCCTAAGTTTGGCGGATTTTAATTCAGCAATTTCAAAGGAGAAGATTTTTTAATATTTAAGAGAACAAATTGTAAATAATAATATTGAGAATGGAATGTAAAAGGCAATTACTCCTTAAGGGTAAATTGAACATTTAGTTCAGAAGACTTATTTGCAGATCTTACTTTGCTTAACATTTTTGCTGTTTACAGTTTAATATCTTTATCTATAATAATATTCAAGATAATAATTGAAAACTGCAAATTTTCCTTAAATGATCAATTCAGGGGCAATAACCTAAAAATCAGTTACCCTGATGATAATTTCAGGGCGGGTAGACCTTTACCATAATGAATTATATTTTAACTCCTTCTCTGATTTGCTCTAAATGCTTTATTTTTGAAATAATTAATTATTTAGCCAAAAACTGCATTCTACCCTATATTCTATTTTTAGCCATGGTGGCCATGTTTTTTTTTCGGGAAAACAGAAAATAAAACATAAACTTTATTGGAGATACCCTAATTATAATTCACCTCAAGTTAGGTTGAAATTTGTTCAGTAATTTCAAAGGAATATTAAGATTATTTAAAGTTAGCAAACTTATTCTAAAAGAATTGGTATTAATATTGATTTTGTTATCAGTAAAATAAAAGCAAACTAAATATTATTGTTATATACATATATGCACATTCATGGATCTACAATCTGTTGATACCTTATCTTAGCATTGCACAAGGTCATGTTTTTCTCTGACTGTTTATGACGTCTTTACACTAAATCCATGTGATGTTGGATGTGTAATGATTGATAATTTAGTCTTAGATGCATGATTTTTCTTATTGTTAATGGCTTTGAACTAGCTGTCAGTAACTGTGAGTACTCTCAGATCTGTACTTATGGTCTTTTTGTTGTTGGAATGTTTTTAAGTGCCCAGCCACTTTCACTCTGTTTTTGTTAGATATATTTCTATTTGTATCCATCTGATGAGTTAAGCCTTTTTCAACTGATTTTTATAGTTCGTTTCAATGTTGTACTATTACACCACTGTCCTATGTTAGGTATGGTTGGGATCTCGCTAACATGTTTAACCCTGTCACATCATGTATGTATGTGCCTGTCCCAAGTCAGGAGCCTGCAATTCAGTGGTTCTTGTTTGTTGCTGTGTTACATATTTGTTTTTCGTTCATTTACTTGTAAATTAATAAGGCCGTTAGTTTTCTCGTTTGAATTGTTTTACATTTGACATTTCCGGGCCTTTTAAAGCTGACTATGCAGTATGGGGTTTGCTCATTGTTGAAGGCTTTATGGTGACCTATAGTTGTTTATTTCTGTGTCATTTGATCTTTTGTGAAGAGTTGTCACATTGGAAATTACACCACATCTTTAATTTTATATGATGAACAAATTGTGCAAAATTGTCTTTAAAGGGCAAAAACTTCTTAAGTGGTCAATTGACAATTTTGGTCTTTTAACTTTGCTAAACATTTTTGCTGTTTACAGTCTTTATCTATAATAATATTCAAGAAAATAACCAAAAACAGCAATTTTTCCAAAATTTACTATATACATGTAGTGGCAGCAACACAACAATTGGTTGTTCCATTCATCTGCAAATTTCAGGGTTGATAAATCTTGACCTAATGAACAATTAAATTTTGATAACATATTTGCTCTAAACGCTTCAGTTTTTGAAACATAAGACAAAAACTGCATTTTTACCTATGTTCTACAGTGGCGGATCCCTTTCAAAAAGGGGGGGGGGGGGGGGGGGTTCCAAACCCAGGATAAAAGGGGGGGTTCCAGCTATACAGTCCCCATTCAAATGCATTAATCGCGCCAAAAAAAAAGGGGGGTTCCAACCCACTGAACCCGCCCCCCCCTCCTGGATCCGCCAATGTTCTATTTTATTTTTAGCCATGGTGGCCGTGTTTTTTTTTACAAAACACAAAATTAAACACTTAGGATCATTTAGAATAAGTTTGCCTGCAACTTGTTCAGTAGTTTCAGAGAAGAAGATTTTTGAAAGCTAACAAACATAATGAACAAACTGTGTAAAATGGCTTTTAGTTTTCTCGTTTGAATTGTTTTATATTGTCTTATCAAAGTTATCAGGGCCTTTTATAGCTGACTATGCGGTATGGGCTTTGCTCATTGTTGAAGGCCGTATGGTGACCTATAGATGTTAATGTTTGTGTCATTTTGGTCTTTTGTGGATAGTTGTCTCATTGGCAATCATACCACATCTTCTTTTTTATATTTAAAGGGATAAATTCACAATTTTGGTCATATTGACTTATTTGTAGATCTTACTTTGCTGAACATTTTTGCTGTGAACAGTTAATCGTTATCTATAATAATATTCAAGTAAATAACCAAAAACTGCAAATGTTCCCTAAAATTACTAATATAGTGGAAGCAACCCCATACCGGTAGCCAGGGGGGGTTCGGACGAACCCCCCCTTGAAATCAAATAAGCACTGTTAAAGTCAACGTCTTGTTCAAATTGTGACTGTTAAAGTCGAGTTCATGAGTCCAACGAACCCCCCCTTGGAAATTCCTGGCTACGGGCCTGAACCCAACAATCAGTTGACGGGTTTGTCTGAAAATTTCAGGGCTGATAGATGTACAGCTAATAAACATTTTTACGCCATGTCAGATTTGCTCTAAATGCTTTAATTTTCAGATATAATCCCAAAACTACATTTTACCCCTATGTTCTATACATGTATTTAGCTTTGGCAATTTGTTTGGCACCCATGTTTTTTAGGAAAGGTGAGCTTAAAACTGAGAGAGACTATTTAGTAACTGTCTGTTTTATGGTAACATTTTAAACCCATGACATGTACATTGTACAGTGATTTCCACTGTGAATAGGCTGGGACAATGTGACCTGATTGCCTGCGGACTATATATAACACAGCTTGCAGACTTCCTCTAGTAATGGAGTTCTGGTATTATATACTCAGTTGTGTAGCCTACATTTTGTAAATTACCCTTATTAACAATACAATCTTAAAAGATATCATGAATATACATATGTACCAGTGGTGGATCCAGAGGGAGGGTTCAGGAGGTTGGAACCCCCCCTTTTTTTTGAAGATCAATGCATTTGAATTGGGGACGTATATTTGTACAATGCTTAAAATTGGTTAATTAATAACCCTAAACTTCCTTCAACAACATGCAAGACAGCTGACAGATCCAATGCCAATAAAACATAATCATGTCTCTCTACAATCTTAAGTTTAAGAGTACACCATTTGTAAAGTCAGTAACGAGAATCATTACCAATTTCTGAAGGGCAGCGGGCTCTCTGTTATTAGCCTATTGGTCCACAAAAAAATACACAGAACGGAATAAAAAAATTCTTGCACGTTGGCCGTTGCTCTTTTTACCGATTTCACGAAACTATTTACCCACTTTGCAGACTAAACAATCTCGATCATCAAGGTGTTATTTTCGACTGAATTCTAATTTATAGTATAATTTACAACTATATTCACTATTTATCTGTTTCTCCCTGTCAATATACTGCCATTATTGGTCTTCGTGATAATGGCGACAGCTTGCTCATATAAAACCATATAAAAGTTAAAACGGATGCGGTAACGTCTTACAGTTATGCTGGTGAAGTTCGGATTATGATACTTATTATTGCTTCTATAAGACATTTGTTAGACCGTATGGTCCCACGGTCTTAATTTGTTAGTTATATAAGAAGGCTAAAAAACCTAATACATTTCTTATATTATAAGCTAAAAGGTATAGGATTGGGTGGAAGCGCGGAAGCACTTCATTCTAAAAATGTACGCACGGTCAACGCAATAAGTAACTCAATATATTCACACAAATTCAGGTAAATATTAAAGGGTCCCCTGTCCTCAGTTCCATTGACTTTTTTTATAAAGGATCCTAGTTTATTCACTTGTGTTGGTGTTGATGGGTTAAGTATATATATAACTTTGTCATTGTCAGTGAGATTAGCAAATGAATTACTTTCTCTGTTAATGCAATTAAAATATGTTAATCTAATATTTGAATTATGAGAACAATTTATTAAGAAATGTTTCTCATCATCTAGTACTTTGCATTTTTTGCAAAGTCTCTCTTCGCGAGGAATTTTAAAATGCCTTCCCGGCTTTTTCAATTAGTAATGAATGGTCACTGATTCTAAGTTTTGTAATTAATTTTCTCAATTCAAAGTTTGGGTTAGAGAGGTAAGGTTTGATCAATAGATTTGGCTCAAGTCCTTTATAAAAATTTAATTTACTTTTATCGTCAATAGATTTCAACTTATCCATCAACAGGTTGTTGTAATATGAGTTTATTTGGGGTTTAATATAGCTTTTAATATTTTTTAATTGTTTTAAATTATTACAGGTTTTTAGTCTATCTATATCAATGTTAGATTCAGAAAGAATATCTTTTGCAAAAGTGAACCATGAATAGGAGCCACTAGAATCCAAAGTTTTAGTTAATTGAAAAGATTCATGTAAGAAGGGATTCAAATTTGAGGTGAAAAGCCTTGCTAAATACATAATAGTTTGGGTTTTTATATGACATTCAATAGGCATTCTTCCCAATTCGTACCTTGTACCAAAATTTGAGGCACTCTTGTTAGTGCCAAGGGTAAACTTGCAATAAGGCAGCAACCATTTGATTTTCTGGGGGGGGCTATGGTTTTTTTTTCTGTACAAACTTTTTTTTTCGCCTGCGGCGAAAAACAATCTATTTTTTTCGCGACAAGTCGAAAACAAGTTTTTTCTTTCAATTTTAGCGTTACATATAATGGCAGCTGAGGGTGAAACAAACAATTTTTTTTTCTCAGAATCAAAAACAAATTAATTTTTTTTCCAAAAACTGGAAACAAACTTTTTTTTCCAAAAAAAACCATAGCCCCCCCCAGAAAATCAAATGGTTGCTGCCTAACCAAGATGCAAGTTTTCTATTGGAGTCTTGTCAATAAAATTAAATGGGTCCACAATTTTTCCAGAAACCAAAGCTCTTTTTTTAGCTTTGAAATATGTTATATATGAGTCCAAATATGTTATCTCAGAATTATAAGTTAATATAGGTCTCACTAAGGTGTCTGATAGGAAGGCTGCCAAGAGAATTAGTATATGTTTTAATAGAAAACAAAACCTTTTTTGCCTTTTCTGTTAATTCAGCTGTACTATGACTGAGATTACCATTTGATTTAATCAGCAGACCCAAGTAAGGATATTCCATAACATTCTCTATTTTTTTGTTTTTATATACAAGTATAGATGTTTCAGGCTTTTGCTTTGTTGTTGAAAAGACCATACTTTTTGTTTTATTTATGTTTAGAGAAAGCTGCCAGTTTTCACAAAACATGGAAACTTTATTTAGACTATTTTGGAGACCCTCCTTAGATTCTGATAGTAAAAGCAGATCATCAGCAAACAGGAGGGAGCCTAGTTTACTATTTATGAGCTCCAATGGACTTGAGTTGTCATCTTCCAAACCTTTAGTGATATCATTTATAAAAATATTGAACAAAGTAGGACTTAATGAGTCCCCTTGTTTCACACCTCTAGTAATGTCAAAATAGTCAGAAATGTGATCTTTATATTTTAAAGAGGATTTTGTATTTAAATATTGTTGTTTTATTACCCTGTAAAAAGACTTTCCTACTCCCATTTTGCATAATTTATATAGAAGGGCTGTCCTCCATACAGAGTCAAATGCCTTTCTTAAGTCATTTTTAAGTTATTTTTACCCTGTAAAAAGACTTTCCTACTCCCATTTTGCATAATTTATATAGAAGGGCTGTCCTCCATACAGAGTCAAATGCCTTTCTTAAGTCATTTTTAAGTTATTTTTGTGTATATATTTATTAATTAAAGATTTTAATATGAAAAAACTGTCAGCAGTTCTGTGGTTTTCTCTGAAGCCAAACTGACAGTTATTCAGCTGTTTATCCACAACTGTGATTAGTCTATTATTGAGTACAGCATTGAATATTTTAGGAAAATTACTGATTAAAGATATACCTCTGTAATTATTGGGATCAGATTTGTCTCCCTTCTTATGAAGTGCTATTATACATGAGTCCTTCCATGATTTTGGGTATATACCCGTTTTTAGAATTAAATTAAATATTTTAACAATTGACTTAATTTTTACTTGATTTGAGGTTTTATTTATTTCATTTATAATTCTATCTGGTCCAGCAGACTTTTAAAGTTTTAGTCCTCTGATTACCTTATTTACTTCTGAGCAAGATATTGGAGCATCTGTTTCAGCTTTGAAATCTATATTATTTTCTAATAGCTTTAATTGTGATTCAATGTCTATCATAAAAGCATTATTTATAGATGAAGGTTTACCTTGATCTTGAAAATGCTTTATTAAAACTTCTTCATCTTTTAATACCTCTGGTATTTCATCTTTTTCTGTTTTATTCTTAAGAGATTTTAAAATTTTCCAATATTCCTTTGGATTTTGATTGATATAATCACTTAAACAATTATAAAGTTTTTGTTTATATTCATACTTTTTCTGTTTAACCATTTTCTTTAAGTTTTTTTTTAACTCAAAAAACTTTTGCTTTAAACTATTATTATTTGGATTATTCCTTATTTTGTTTCCTATTTTATTTATTTGACGCTTGGTTTCATATATAACATTGTCTGACCAAACTTGTTTAAATTTCCTTTTCTTTTTCCTCCTCTTAGTTTTTGGAGTTGCTTTACAAGAAAGGCTTGAAATATTATCTAAAATTTTTGTCAATTTTTCTGTAGCCTCATCAACACCAACCTGATTTTCCTCGTAATTAACCAATTCAAACTCTATTATCTCATTCTTTACATTTTCAGTCAATAAAGCATCAATAAGTTTAAGTTTAGAATTTTCTGACCATTTATATGATTTAATCCAGTGCCACCCTTTTCCCTCAAGGCCAATTTCTTTATCTATATTTATAGAGCACTTCATATATAAAGTAATTTGAACATGATCTGATAGGTAAGTAAAATCGTTTGTTTTAAAATATTTGACTGAGGACAGGAGACTCTCGCTAACAACAGCATAATCAACAGTACTAAATCCACTGCTTGACATATATGTATAATATCCCAATGAGTCACCTAAAAATCGACCATTGAGTAAGCACAGCCTTGAAGACAAACACAAGTCTAATAACTTTGTACCAACTGTATTGACAGAAGTATCTTGATTGTTTCTATTTATTTCTGAATCAGTAATATAATTTTCAGGGAGTAAATCAAAACCATCAAAATTATTGATGTGATCAGAATCATTTACAATAAAGTCAGCTCTTTGGCCAGTTCGAGCATTTAGATCTCCAATTAATACAATCTGTTCATTCATGGAGAAAGTAGATATCTCATTTTCTAAAAAATCTAAGTCATTATCATAGTGAGATGATGAAAAGGGGGGTATATAAAGAGCACATAGATAAATATCATGTACAAATCCAAAAAAGTTCTTATTCAACTTAAGCCATAGTCTATTTGGCGAGGTTATTGCTTCTTTTAAATATGTAATGCCTTTAAAGTATGGCTTTTTAATAGTAACAATAATGCCCCCACTATACCTTCTTGCTTTTTTTCTTTTTTTACGAGACTTAGAGTTAATACAATGGCCTTCCAATTTAAATTCTTTAGATTCTCCCTTCCAGGTTTCTAAAAGTATGTTTATGTCACCTTTTAAATCTCAATAAACAATTCATCTTTAAGTTTGTCTCCAAGGCCGTGAACATTCCATGAGGATATAGATAAATTTTTATAACAATTTGACATTTGAGCATATAAATCTTTCTTATTTTGTTGTAAACCTGAAAACCTCAATATTCACAATATAAAGTTCAAATGATGTTACCTTGTGTATGGTCTATGGGAGGTAACTCTATTCTTTAAATTCAGAAAAATTAATATTTTAAGCCCTTGCATATATACTAGTATTTACTAATTATATAAAATCAATACAAAAGACAATTTGATGTATTATATATCAATGCAATAACCTAGTTGTCATATAATTTTCTTTTATTTCTAGTCACACTTTGAACATATAAAAAAGAAATTAAAAAATAAAAATAAAAAAGCTTTTCTTTTGAATTTTATTTTACACCTCCAATTTGTCTTTGAGGTCTATATATAAAAAATCAGTTTGTAATCAGAACATATGAAAAGTACAAATGGCGGTAAACATATACTGGTAAGCAATATATCAATAAACTACATTTTTCTTCTAATCATTCATACATATTTACCACTGACATAAAAAAATCAGTTTGTAATCAGAACATATAAAAATTTACCGAGGTACTGACTACAGAGCTGATGATACCCTCGGGGACTGATAGTCAACAAGCAGAGGTATCAACCCAGTGATGTAAAAAATGAAACACCATAAAATGGGCGAAAACTCCCATTTATTGTCTACTCACCATTTCAAACAAATTTTAAAAGTTTAGTAAACATAATTTGTTAATATGTAATAAGGTTTTTGAAAATAATTGAAATAAGCCAAATTCAAAATTTATACTATGACCTTGACCTTTGACCTTGACCTATTTTTTTTATTTTTTTATCAAGGACCTCAAATCAATGATTATAGGTCTCTATCACTTATGATTTAAAAGATAAAAATGCATATCCCTTATATCAAATGCATAAGGGAAAATAGCTCTCATATTTCATATCGCTGTTGAATAAAATTTTGATGTGTATAGAAGAATTGTTTACAGAAACAGGATGCACAAAAATTTGAGTTGACGTAAATTTGTAAAACTGACAACACAATAACAAAAAGAAAACCAACGTACAACAGAACACAGACAAATGTACAAAAGTCAACACAACACTAAACAGCCCAACTTAGCACAATTCACACAACACTACAAAGATCAAATTATAACAGTTCACACAACACTACAAAGATCAACTTACAACAGTCCACCCAACACTACACATATCAACTAACCACAGTCCACTCAACACTACACATATCAACTAACCACAGTCCACACAACACTACACATATCAACTTACCACAGTCCACACAACACAACACATATCAACTTACCACAGTCTACACAACACTACACAGATAAACTTACAAAAGTCCACACAATACTACACATATCAACTTACCACAGTCCACACAACACAACACATATCAACTTACCACAGTCTACACAACACTACACAGATAAACTTACAAAAATCCACACAACACTACACAGATAAACTTAAAAAAGTCCACACAACACTACACAGATAAACTTACAAAAGTCCAGACAACACTACATATATCAACTTACCACAGTCCACGCGACACTTCACAGATAAACTTACAAAAGTCCACACATCACTACACATATCAACTTACCATAGTCCACACAACACAACAAATATACAACTAGCCACAGTCCACACAACAATACACAGATAAACTTACAAAAGTCCACACAACACTACACATATCAACTTACCATAGTCCACACAACACAACAAAAATCAACTTACCACAGTCTACACAACACTACACAGATAAAATTACAAAAGTCCACACAACACTACACAGATAAACTTACAAAAGTCCACACAACACTACACAGATAAACTTACAAAAGTCCACACAACACTACACAGATCAACTAACCACGGTCTACACAACACTACACAGATAAACTTACAAAATTCCACACAACACTACACATATCAACTTACCACAGTCCACACAACACCACACATATCAACTTACCACAGTCTACACAACACTACATAGATAAACTTGCAAAAGTCCACACAACACTACACAGACCAATGTACAACATATATATATATAAGAAGATGTGGTATGAGTTCCAATGAGACAACTCTCCATCCAAATAACAATTTATATAAAAGTAACCCATTATAGGTCAATGTACGGCCTTCAACACGGAGCCTTGGCTCACACCGAACAACAAGCTATAAGGGGTCCCAAAAGTTACTATTGTAAAACCATCCAAACGAGAAAACAACGATCTAATCTATATAAAAAAAACCGAGAAACGAGAAACACGTATAAATTACATAAACAAACGACAACTACTGTACATCAAATTCCTGACTTAGGACAGGTGCAAACATTTGCAGCGAGATTAAACGATTTAATGTTACCAAACCTTCTCCCTTTTCTGAAACAATAGTATTACATCACAACATAGAAAAACATACTGTAAAATATCAATTGAAAGGCTTAACTCATAAAAAAACGCACAAAACACACTATGAACGAATAAATTTGATCTGCGATACCTGAATGCAAATACATAGTTAATAAAAATTATTAGGGATTAATAGTTAAGGTCAAAAGTAAACAAACAGGTTTACCAAAGTTAAAGTAAAATACCACTGTGAATTATTTAACAATTTTTAGAAAATCATCACTTTTGAAAAAACCTGTTTCATTTTCTTCACAGGTAAATGAAAATAATTTTGTCAGTCCACACAAAACTAAACAGATCAACTTACAACAGTCCACACAACACTACACGGATTAACTTACCACAGTCAACTAAACACTACACAGATAAACTTACAAAAGTCCACACAACACTACACATATCAACTAACTAACCATAGTCCACACAAAAATACACAGATCAACTTACAACACTACTCAGATCAACTTACAACAGTTCATACAACACTACACGGATCAATTTACCACAGTCCACACAACACTACACAGAATATGGAAAATATAACCAAAACAATCTGTATAAAATACCGTAAAGGAACAAGCAGTACTGCGAACAGAGCTAGCAAAATGACATCCCACCCCTAGCATAAGCCATCACTGGCTACAGAGAAAAACAAAGATTCTTATGATATGATTGAAATTGCGAGAAAGTTAGATATCATAAATTGCAATAAGAGGTTTAATTTAGGTGCCAGCTGAGGACCGCTTCCGACCCATCGGTGGCATTCAGCTGATGTCTGCTTTTTGGTCGGGTTGTTGTCTCTCTGACATATTCCTCATTTCCATTCTTAATTTTATTAAGAAGATTTATGGATAAAAATAGTGGTAAACTAAAAATAAAGCAAAAGTGTGGTCCATACCTTACTAGGGGGACCCAAAGAAAATTATCCTATCCCCGCCCCACATACACACAAAACAATGAGAAAGTGTACAATAGCATTACACAGTTGAGAATCTGCAAAAAAATAATGTAAATGTGATAAGGGGATAACAAATGTTTACTATAGTGTGCAAATATAACTTCTTCCAAAAGTAAAACCCAAAATATAGTCAAATGAAAAAAAATGAAATAATAGGCGCAGAAGTTAATATTTTCAGTAAAATCTCGTCAAAGTCTCATTAATTTTCGTTCATCAGTTAAAGCGCGGAAGCGGATAAAAACCCGCAACAAAACTACGAACGGTACAACATGCACACATACGGACGAACGAATTCCTCCGTCACTGTATAAGGCGCAGGGGCGGATGCAGGAATTTTCGAAAGGGGGGTGCTAACCCAGGGCACCCAGGGCAAAGGGGGGGGGGGGGGGGTGCAAAACATATGTCCCGATACAAATGCATTGATCGGCAAAAATAAAGGGGGGGTGCGCACCCCCGGAACCCCCCCCCCCCCCCTGGATCCGCCACTGAGGCGGGATATGATTAAAATACAATGTACGAAATTAATGATGACATTTACCACAGCATTATCCAAGGAATCCGAGAAGATGTTGCGCTTGCGCTTATTCCATTCACATCGACGTCATAAACAAACATCTCCGCTGACAACGTTATTGTCGAAGTATCGGCAATAGATTTCACAAGGATAAGTTTTTAGAGTTTTAAATATTAATCCCGTGCAGGCCAGCTTTTCAGAAGATAGATCGAAAGAGAAGTGTGGTGAGTTTTTTAATGTACTTTTTAACCAAGTCACTCTGTTTTCCATTTCAAAAAGCTAATGAGACAAAAAAGGAAAATCATCGCTAAGGGAATTTTTTTTAAGGCCTTCACCACCTACAAGTTAATGTAAGTCTTCTTTTCCATTGTCTTGAACTGAGTTCGTTACGTTAATGAGAAGGTCGTTGTTATATTTCCTAATAAAGTAGTAAGACATTTCAATGTATGTTAAATTTGCTGATCATCCTCTATACTTCCATAGATTTTGCGATACATTTAGTTTGCCTAGACAGCTAATTCTAAAAGTACGTTTGACCTTAAAATTGGAGCTCTATGATACAGTATTCTGAGATAAAATGCATGCAGGGTCAATATTAACTTCTCTTTATTTTAGCTGGGTAGAAATCGGCAAATTAGATATGTTAAATTTCGTTTATTCTAGAATCATTTTCAGGGTTTGAAGCCATTAAAAAAATGTTGAAATTGATCAAACTTAGATTAAATGCATTGGTCAAATGAGTGTTTAAGAGCTAGCTTAGATTTTTCTGTTCATTCATACAATACAATAAGTAGTCATCAAGAACAATCAAATATAATATATAGTTGCCCAAGCAGACTGAAGTTTTGAAAGGAATACAATAAGTAGTCATCAAGAACAATCAAATATAATATATAGTTGCCCAAGCAGACTGAAGTTTTGAAAGGGGGCGTAGGGGAGGGGTAACAACGAATTTCACAATGCATTTTTAATTTTGTCATTTATCTCAACAATCAACAGGATAAACATGGAGATGTCATCCCAAGAAGAAAGGGTACACCAGACAGCAGCTGTCTTGTGTGAAGCGATCATTAGTGTTGCATCATTTAATTTCACTCTTGAGCAATGGGAAGTAGTGGAGGTTGACATTAGAGCTGCTGAAGGCAGGGAATCTGCATTAATAAAGCAATTATGTATGTCAGTCAAATAGTTTTCCTCCTCTTTATTAGCTTACACTTCTGAATTATAAATCAAAATAAAGATCGTCTATTATGATCCTTTTTTACACTTATTGACCACTACTAGTATTTTCTTAACCTATGGATAAATGATAACCGTAAGTTTTGTAGAATATACCGTTAAAGATCCTATTGGGGATATATGTAGATATTTATGTATTGATTCAAAACTGAGTAAATTGTTCATTGTATAATGATGGGTCATTTCTCGGATAAAAAAAATGTCATTCTGGTTCTCTGTTTCTAAGCCTTACAATATGTCATCGTCTCGCGTCTATACAAGTGGTTGCTTAAATTTATTAGACACTTTTATTCATTTGAATTGTTAGTTTGTTGTCTCATACCTGCATATACCTGCTATCTCCCCAATGTTCAAGATCATTGTGATATATGAACTTGAGAATGGAAATGGGGAATGGGGAATGTGTCAAAGAGACAGCAACCCGACCAAAGAGCAGGTAACAGCCGAAGGCCACCAATGAGTCTTCAATGCAATCACATAGGCCTGCTTCTTCATTTAGATAAATTAAAAGATCAGAACACAACTGCAGAAGAAAATATAGAAACAGAAGACAATGAATTGACAGTTCAAGACGACACTCAACGTGTAGATGATATATTGAAAGACTTAGGGGAGGCACTTGACGAAGTAGAACAGCAGAATGCATCAATGACAGCAGCAGGTAATAACGTCACTTTTTTATTCTTGAATTCAACTTAGCTATTTGAAAATTTATATGGTTTAGTTTAAATATATTTTATTTCCTACATCTTAGACACAAGTGCGTAATATTTATTAAACCTTCTCTATAATTAAGTCGTATTTCTTGAGTTCTTTTTGGTTTTTGCTTTTAGTTAAAATGATATGTTCTTTCAGCTATACATATAAGTTCCTTGTTTCATGTTATTTACTATGAGCTGAACAGTAGAACCGATCAGTAAATAACATACTTTGTAGAGTCGATTGATTTGAAGCAGTTGGATATGAAGAATTGATCTTTATATTTCACTTTACTAAGTTTATTTTTTTTTGGTTCATTTTATAGGACCAACAGAGAAAACGATGAAAGATGACAGATATGTTTTTAAGGTAAATAATAAAAGGAAAGATGGTGATTACAGAAACAATCTTACATGATATACTGTGAAATATAAACGGGCGGTGGACAGATATCTTTTTAATTGCTTTTCTTTGTCCTGAATATGTACGAACTATTTGCCACTGAACGAGAAGGGGAGAATAGCCACTCTGGTGTGTGAAAAGCGTAAAATGTTACGTTTTGCTACAAGATATAACATGGTTGATTGATTGATTGATTGATTGCTAGATTTGTTTAATAATGTCCTACAGAAAAACACTAAGCAATACGATATAGACTTCTAATATAAAGTTCAAATAAAACATGCCTCTAACAAATATTACCAATTGAACCTG
Organism: Mytilus edulis; assembly: GCA_019925275.1. Lineage (NCBI taxonomy): Eukaryota > Metazoa > Mollusca > Bivalvia > Mytilida > Mytilidae > Mytilus > Mytilus edulis. Next base: position 91,844,501 of record CM034350.1, on the reverse strand, counting down.
TTATAGAAAGCGTCTTGAAGAACAAATTTGTATCCTATGTGATGTTTTTTTACCCTTATAAAAGGTCATCTTGTTGACGACTGTATAAACTTTGAAGGTTTTTAATTGCATGTTTTACTTTTACGACTTCTGGGCAAACTGGTTTAAGCCCTGGTTTAACCCCACTACTTGTTGTGCCTTTACCAAATCTGGCTATGTTCACCTTATATTATCAGTTCTTGATGGTCTTTGTGCATGTATATGGTGTTTCTTTTAAATCTACGGAGTGGGGTGTTGGTGCATGGTTGGCGTGATCAAACGTACTGTCCAATATGTGAGTTAATCCTGTTATCTTTTGTTTTTATCTTACTAGTATAAATGATTTTTTTCCAATCGGTGAAAGTCTTGTTGTACTTGATACACGATATAATAAGGAGGTTTATGAGTACGTAAAACTGGTATAACCTAATGACCACAGTCTGACTATCTTTGCGTATATTGTTTTGTTCGTTCTTCTTTGACTACTTTGGCGTGTTTATTGGTTCGTAGTAGCGAGGCGATGTTGGTTGCTGTAGTCTGTGGTTCTGTCTAATAGTTAGGAAACTCTTGGTTTTTTTTTTTAAATGTTTTATGAGATATGATATTATTTATAGTATAACTACTGATCGCCGTATTTGAAAATAAAAAATAAGACAACGCGTGACCGAACGCCGAATTCCCCCGAATGATTATGTTAAAGGATGACATCTAGGACTACATAAACGATGGGTAATATTTTTTTTATAGGATACAGTTCAGAATTTTGATTTGAATGGAGTTATTAGCAAACAAACAACAAAGGACAAAAAAAGGGAAAAAAGAAAATTGAAGAAAGAGGAGAAAATTAGAATGAAAATAGCCAAAGAAGAGGAAATAGTCGTGCAGTTGTATTTCAAAGCAGTTGACAACATTATGTCAAGGTACAGCAAGAAAGTTAGAGAACAACACAAGAAGGAAGAAAAGAGGAGGAAGCAAATGGAAAAGGCGGAGAAAAAAGCCCTTAAGATTTTGGAGGAAGGTACATATTCATTTTATTAAAACTTACACTTGTAGGGTTTTTCTCCTTAATGTTTTCTTATTCTTAATTTAACCAACACATGCCAATGATGAATAAAATATCGTACATACTCGAAATTTATAAATTTAGTAATAGATAAATTCATTTAAGTTAAAAGTTTCTTAAGCAATATGGTTAGATTTACAATTGGAACACTGAACATCAAAGCTTCCTATGAACTGAATATGTGTTGTAATTTTTTTTTAATTAATACCCACTTAACATAATTAATGTTAAAAAAGAACAACAAAAACTCATTTAATTCAATAATAAAAACCAGTCGCTAATTCAGAACTATGCTTCTCGGACGCTGACGCTTTTCGTGCCGTGAAAATGTTTGTTTAAAATATTCTTTAAATTACAGCAAATTTAACATATAAAGTAAAACATGGTAAAATAATTGATACTGAAACAAAGTATGTTGCATGCAATAAAAAAGAATAATTTTGCACGTGTGTGGCACCGTTAAAGTCCACAATTCCTCTAAAGTACACAAAACCGCTAAAGTCCACACACGTGTGTCTTTACATCTTCGCTAGCCAAAAGTTCTCTTCAGAGAGCGGGAGTGGAACGTAACCCTTGGCTAGCGAAGATGGTGTCTTTATTGTATTTTAGTGTCTCGTTGAACGTAAGAACACTTGCGTTATATTCATATTTTATTTTTAAAACTTCATGAACTTATTTGATTGTAACACTTACATTTATAGAAATAAAGAAAAGAGAGAAAGAATGTGTAAAGAATGAAAAGAAGAAACCAGCACAATCTTTAGATTTGAATAAAAAGCAAAACGATATAAAGAAAAGCAAAGCAAAGAAAGTTACAGGGAATAATAAGGACTATGAGAAGAAAGAGGCTCACACTGTTGATGATGTAAAGACTAAAGAAATTGCTATGAAGAATAGAAAAACAAAAAAAGGAGAAGAAGAGGTCATAGATCAAAAGGAGAAAGATTCTCAAACTATGGATATTAAAGAGGAAAACATTGTTAGAATAGATTCAACAAAAAATGGAAAGAAGAACACATTTTCAGCAAACATTCGTGCATTTTTCCGGATTTTTTCTTGTACACACAAACGACAGGAAATGGACAAAGCAGCAGCTGTAGTTTGATAAATCGTTTTTGTATAACATTAAATTTTCTATATTTTTCACTGTTTTGTGTTTTATTTTCTGAATGATCAGTCAAAACAGTATAATCTGAATATATGAAGGGATGACAGAAACGGACCTGCCTATCGTAAGATGTAATTCGCCCCGCGGAACTAAAAAGATATGTTCGACCACTGAGTCAGGACTTTATTGAATATAAATGAATTAGAAATAGTCTAAACAAGGCACATAACAAGTACTATCTTACTGTATTTTCTATGGTCCAAGAGCTGTAACTTTGTGAAAGAAGTTACTCCAAAACACGAAATCGACTGGTAGCTAACCATCTTACACATACTAAAAAATCATAGAAATAAAAAGATGCGGTATATTTAAGCTTGCTAACGAGACATCTAGTCACAGAGACGTAAATGTATGCAATAATAGGGCACAGTATGGCCTTCAACTATGATACAAAACCAAAACTGTATAGTAGGCTAGTAGCTCCTACAAGACATGTCCATTCCCGAAAACCATAGAGTGACAGACACAATACTAATATGGCAGACAACAACCAAAGACCACCACCTAACTATAGGCTCCTCTCTTTGGACAGACACGCAAATTAAGTGTCGGGGTTCAACATTGTTTGCCAGTTCTCAAAACACCCTGGGTGTTATTAACACGCATGGGATAGAGTTGCAACAACATACCATTAGAAAAACCAATGAATTCAGTAACGCCCGTTAATTTTGTCTTTTTCCTAGACGTTTTTATGCTACTTGCCGGTATTATGAGTTCAGTAATTTTCCATCTTGTATTTACAGTTTGTTCTTATGTTGTACTGTTTATTTGCATCACTGTCCTGTGATAGGCTGGAGTTGAGCACTCACAAACATTAGTAACACTACCCCATTGTCATTTGTTCAGTCTGATTATAATGCAGTTATACCTTAATTAGAGTCCTCGTATATATAATATCATATGAGGATTACGAAACCAGAGATCTGCATTTTAATAAGATTTTTAGAATCGGAATCCAAGAAGAGGATGTTATAACCTTAAAGTTTATTTTATAGTACGTCTTTCTATGTTGTGATGTTACACTATTGTTTCGGTAAGGGCGAATGTTGGTACCTATTGAAACGTTTAAACTCACTGAATTTGTAATTTGTTTGTACGTTTATTATATAGATTATACCGTTGCATGGTTCTCCCGTTTGAATAGTTTTACACTATAGTGATTTTTTTGGGCCCTTAATATTTTGCTGTTCGGTGTGAGCCAAGATTCCGTGAAGAAGACCGTACTTTGACCTATAATGGGTTTTCTTATACAAATTGTGAATTGGATGGATAGTTGTCTCATTAGCACTCATACCGCACCGTCTAATATCTAAATAAATTAATTTTCATGTATTTTAACTTGCATACATAAGTCGAGTTGTACAAATGAATCAAAACATTATCAGACTTACAGTGTTGTATGACGCACATTTTGTTTGTACATACCCTTCATGTCTGGGGGTAAAATCTGTGTATTCCCGGCAAAGGATGTTACAGAATTTGTTTGAAAAGGTAAAGAGATCGTGTGGCCAATAACGGACTACAATGCACAAACTAAAAACTACTTCAAGACGAACAAAAACAACCAAACGTCACTAAAAAATAAACCTCAAGATTGAGCAAAAAGTACCAGAGGTGAAATCGAGTGCTCCGGAATGGACCAACAGCAGCCCTGTCCTACTAGTAACAAGATGTGTTACTCTTGATTAACCAGTTGCTGTAATATGATGTGCCAGTGGCGGATCCAGAACTTTTCCTAAAAGGGGGGAGGGGGCTCTGACTGACCTAAAAAAGGGGGGGGAGGCTCCAGTCATGCTTCAGTGATTTCCTATGTAAACCAGCCCCCCTCCCCATGGATCCGCCTATGTGTAACAGTGCTGATCCCAGTCAGTGGTCCCCTTTTCGGTAATCACAAATCCGCCCCTGTGACGGTAAACCATTATGATGTATATATACTGAGCAAAACAGCAGGACTGAATATTTTTCAGCCGTATATATAGTTGGCTTTGTTATCAAGGGTGTCGTAAGACTAAGGTCTGCCACAACCCTAATTTGGGGGGGGGGGGGGGGGGGGCTAGAGGGGGTCTCATCCCGATTTCCCAGTTTTAATATCAGAAAATCCCGAAATCCCAGACATATTTTGTTAAAAATCCCGATCCCGATAAACAAGAAATCACCATTCATTTATAAAGAGGTCCTCCACTATTTTAGGTAACTTGACAAATAGATACATCTGACTGCACAACTTTTAAAGGAGGCCGTCCTGGTAAACTTTGAAAATTAAACCCTCTGAGTAATGTTGTTCTTAATTATTTGCTTTCAGTTTGTGCATTTTGACCAATATATTTAGTACGTGCATTTTATTCAATTCAATTCAATATTTTATTGGAAAGAGCACAATAGAGGCGTGATCCAAATACAGACAATTATAATATTAAAACAACACATAAATGAAATAAAGATTCATGTAACAAGTCATGAGCCAATTCTATGTATACAAATACATTATAAACTGATATTGATACCATAGACTTATATTTCAGTATTATTCTAGATTTTCATATATTTACTTAAAACACACAATATAAGATATTTATATATATATATATATATGTATATGCACAAACTACTGTAAAAGATTATTATCTGATGAAACGGTATGGTGGTCTCTCAAATCAAGAGCTTCTTCAATATACATACAAATAGATTTTAATTCTTTTTCAGACATAGGATTTAACATTTTGGTAAAATTTTCATCCAAATTATTTGAATTAATATCATTAATTTTATATTTAGATCTAATTTTGTTATATTGCGGACATTCAATAAAGAAATGAATCTCATTTTCAATTTTTCCTGTGCAAAATTTACAAAATCTCTCATTGGATGGTATTTTTGGTCTTGTATATCTCCCAGTTTCTATTGCTAATGAGTGTGCACTTATTCTTAATTTAGTTAGTTTTTTTCTGAGGTATTTAGGAATATTAAAATTTTAACACGTCAAGTTGGGGTATTTGTTTTCTTCAAAAGTTGCAGAATGCCAGAAATATTTTTATATAATATTCGATTATAGAGAGGACTGTGTCTGTGAAATTATATGTGTAGTAAGCCAAGAAAAAAATATATGTGTTTCAGGTAACTTGACATCCCCTAAAAAGTTAGGATAGGTAGGAAAGCAAAATAGTTTGTTTTTTTCAAACGTTTTTGACTGGTACATATGGGGAAAAAATTCTGATTTTACAAGTGCTTGTCCACATAACATTTAAGAACCTTTTAAGAGTAGAATTAGACTGAGGAATTAGATTATTAGATTATAGGTACTTAAAATTAGGGTAGATATATTTATATAGGGGTACCGGAAACATATGTGTTTTCTTTTAGGTCTTACATAATCTTACTCTTATTGAAAACATCCAAATCAAGTCTAACTTTTGGAAAGAATTGTAAAGAGCCCTTATATTCACGGAATAAAATTCCAATTTCACGATGAGTGAAAAATTAAAAAAATTGTTTGCATGTTGCCATTTTTACCAATTTCAACTTTTTTCACGAAAGGTTGTGAATTAAAAATTGCAAAACATGTTGCACAAAAAAAAACCTTTACCATACTATTGGGTATACTGATACTCTAAATCAGAGCGACACTAATACCAAGGAGCTTAGACATTTATCATGAATTTTGGTAAAGCATTTCATTCACGTACAGTGGATATTAAATATGGCACTGGCTACGGTTACTTCAAAAAACGAGCAGAAAATAACAATAAGATCTGGATCTACTCTATTTTTAGATGCGATTCTGATTGAAGTATAATGAAAATGGCACTTTTATCTGTCCAAGGTTCAGTTTTTTTGTCAATCCCGTTATATTTCAACATAAAAATCCCGATTAGCCATGGCTAAAAACGTGGGTTTCCCGTATCCCGTTGTTTTTCTATCCCGAATTCCCGATCTTTAAACAAGGCAATCCCAATTTCCCGTTGCTAAAATCGGCCAATCCCAGCGTCCCGAAAAAGGTATCGACCCCCCTCAATTTTCACGTCTACACGTGACGTACTTCACTAATACGAAATGATTGATACCGCTTTTACGCCAAAAATTAAAGTAACATTTTTTAACATCAAATTTCTCTTCCTCTTAACTTCAGATACCATTTACAGCAAAATGATTTAGCTATAATAACCTCCTTTCAGAGTATTCTAGTCCTAAGGTAGCAATACACAGTTAGGAAAAAAACTTAAAATTGACACTCATAATTTTTAAACACCCTCTTTCCCCTCCTGTCTATCAAAGAAGGCTTTATATGTGTGTTATGCATGTATATACTTATAGAAAGAGAATATTCCATAGATTTGATTTCTAATGGTCATAAGGGTGAAATATAATCCCTCTTGGGTGTACCCATGGCAACAATCTGCATTTTTTAGATACAAAATATAGCAAAAAAGGGGGGTGAACATGTCACAAAAGTCTCCAAAATTTGGTCTAAAGGAAAATTTCAATCAATTACAGTAATACCTTTCCTGAATCCATAGGTTTATATCTATCAAGTGGTCCCAAAAAAATCATATGCTTATCTGCTCGTTTTTCCATAAAATTGAATTGAAAAGATCGAGCGCAAAATCTTTGTTGATAAACACTACAATAATGTATGAACCTATGAACGGTACGGATAGGAAAATACGGACTGTCAATCATATAAATGGCCTATAAAACATGTTAAAAACAATCTTAATGTTCATATAAACCCACTAAGAAGGCTATATTATTCTTCAATTATCTAAAAATCAATTTTATTGTACAAAAACTTTCATATTTAAAAAATTCACAGGGGCCATAATGCGAAACTAAACTTCTAACTGTGTATTGCTACCTAAAGACAAACGAATACCACTTTTTATTAGTATGCCCTGCCTATAGATCAATTAGGCCTATATATTTGCCAAAATTCTATTGTTCTTGGCCAAACCTTACTAAATTACAGTATCTATTTAAATTAAAGTCTGTTTTACATATTAAAAGATTGTGTAACTACATTAAATCTGCTTGGTCAATCAGATCACATATTGTTACTTAATGTTATTTGCTTTCTTGTAATGATTTATATGTATTGATCTCTGCTGTTTATCATTTGTCATGTTGTAAATATGTTTTTCGTTGCTATAGCATATATATGCTTTTTGCAATAAAGTATTCAAAGTAAGATAGAATGGTGCGGCAACGATCTTGAAGGTACCATCTATAAACCAACGCTGGGCTTTCTCTAAAACTGTCAGCTGGGCAGTAGTTGCGAATAGCAGGTGTCTCTTGGAGTCGACATGGATGTCACGTTGCAGAAAGCCAGGTGGGATAAAGTCAAGGTCCAACTAAAAATTAAGAAAATAGTTTTATGTATACATTACATTATCAATTCATATTTTTAAACCATATTTCTATTTTAATTAGTATTTAAAAATTGATCTGCGGTGTGAGATTTGTCTCATTGGTGATTATAACCTTCTTATGTTATTCTAGACTTCATTCGGTACAAAAAAGTCATGTATCTTTAATCAACCGATTGTATTTGCATATATATACTACATATGATATTTAGCTAACATACAATTACAGTTTAACTTATTTCATCATTACATTCACATAATCAAGGTATGTATAGAGCATAAATTCTTACCTCAAATTCAAGATCATGTGGTTCATCTGGACGTAGTTTCTGTTTGGTTCTCTGAACAACACGAACAAGATTTGACTGCTTGACTCTGCTACCTGCTGGTTGGGATGGGTCTGAATGTTGGAGGATAGCTGTCTCTACAATAGCACCTGCAGACCTGAAGACATCTTGGCGAGCCTGAGATTTAGTCTGAAATATGAAGAAATAATGTAAAAATGATATACACAAGTACTAATTAATGAAAATAATAGAATAGATAAAAAAAACGAAAGTTAATTATAATCTGTTTTTAATGAAAAATATATACATTTTGACACTTGTCTTGCGAACATCAACATATTTTTGGTTGATCTAAGGAATAGCTGTCTCGTCTGAGTCAGAGTGGTGTTTGCTTAACGTCCAGTGGCAAATATTTCATTCATGCTCAGGACAACTGTCTCATTCATAATCCGATTCTATTTATTGTATTAGCATTGTGTATGATTGAAGGAAAGTAAAATAGAAATACCTGAGCTGTAATCTTGACTGCTGTAACAGTACCAGGGTTTGCAGTATGACAGTGGGATTTACGACCAGCAGTAAAGTTGTCACCTTTCTGTAAGACAGTAGCAGAACAACTGGTTGTCTTGTTGCGAACTGAACACCACCAGGTTGTTGAATCACCTTTCTGTTTCTGAAATGAATAATGAAAGCTTTATTAAATATATAAAAATTAGTTATTGTCATTTTCATACATATGTAAAAAATAAAAATCTCATCAACAATTATTTGATGAGTAAAAATAGCATTACAAATATCTGATCATACAGGACAAATATATATATATATATATAATAAACATGCTTATCTAGTTTGAATTGTTTTACATTGTCTTATCGGGGCATGCTGGCTATGCGGTATGGGCTTTGCTCATTGGTGAAGGCCGTACGGTTACCTATAGTTGTTAATGTTTATTTAAAAAAAAATTATTTCACATAATTTTACAACAGAATATTTACTATAAAACCTACCTTTACTGTGTAAGTATATCCATCTACGTCAACCAGCTTACGCTTTCCCCGCTGAGAAGCACCATCTACAACTGAGTATGTTGGCTGATCAATAGCATCACAATTACGATGGTTAAAGAATGTTTAAGGTAGTGGGCTTAATTTCTACAAACAAGTAAAACATAAATCAACTTACCAGTTTCACATAGACGATGCTGCCAGTTGTCACATGTGTCACATTGAAGAGCATCTTGTCGAATCGTAACAGTCTTCTTGCATACATTACAACGTGGACGAACCATGATTGCAATTGAAGATGATCATACATTTCACCATAGTTTATATATTTTTTCTCTAAGCTTGGTTTTTACAACGTTTAAGCCATGCATTTTCTTTTCGGTGAGGATGGTGATTGTTTAAGTATAACTCAACGGCCTTTGATGTTCATAGTGCCGCACTTATACCGATTTTTTGTTTTCATTTACTTCTCTCTGTTTATTCTACTTTTAACAAATCCATTCTATTTTTGTAGGTATGTTATCCACTAATGACCACTGATTAGCATATTGTGTACTCATAATTATTTTAATGTGCATATCAAATAAATTGCCGTGCAAACAATTTCAAACAATCAATTCTAAGGAATACTAATGATTATAACGATTAGCATTTTATAAGCTTATTTAAAACAATTATGATTGAATTTTATTAACAATGAAAGTTGGTTTTTTATTTGTATTTTGCTATATAATAATATACGAAAGAAAGTTACAATAACTATGCATATAAACTTGATAAATAATATCAAATAAAACATGGTTACGAGTTGGTAAAAATAGGGTACGAGTTGGTTGAGTACGACTTGCCGAAAGTACGAGTTGTCGTGTACCCGTGTACAGTACCTAACCATATATAATGGCTTCACGGTTCAGCTATAAATTAGCCAAAGAAATTTCCGTAAGTCATTTTGCTATTATATACAAACTAAATTGAAATATATAATTATTAACACAGCTATAACTGATCATAACTCTGTGCATTTTTTTTTTAATATGAGGCAGGCGTAACCTGTGAATGGGGGCGAAGTCTGTATGTATTATTTTTTTCATTCAAAATGTTGATAAAAGAAAACGAAATACCGTGCGTAACGTTCCCGATTTTGGTTCTGTTGTTAGGGAATTAGCTGTGACGTTCTTTAAGTTATGACGTCATATTCGATGTAAACAAAAGAAACGCTTTCATCAGGTAACGTAACGGGTTTTTTTCATATCAAACAATTATTAAAATTGAATTTGTATTGAGATCCAATCTTATGTTTTACTAGACTGATAAATATAAAAAAAATATCAAAGTCTCATGCAAACAAGACAGATTTCTGCGCAAATGCGGGAAAACCGGAACAGGAACTAGATATGAAAAAAAACGTTAACGATTTTGAGTTCATTAGTACAATGAAAAATTCGGGAAATTTTCCCAGATTTTTTTTTTTTTTTTTTTTATTGATTTTTCTACCGTAATTGGGGACTTCGTCCCCATAATATGAGGCAGGCATTACCTGTAAATGGGGACGAAGTCTGTATGAATTATTATTTTGTAACTCAATTATTTGTCCAAAAAAAAGACACGGAAATACAGTAACGTTTCCGATTTTGGCTCTGTTGTTAGGGATTTTAGTTGTGACGTTATTTAAATTATGACGTCATATGCAATGTAAACAAGAAACGCTATCATTAGGTAACGTTTTTTCATATCAAGGAATTATTAAAAATGAAATAAGTATTGCGCGTTCCTTCCTATTTTATACTAGACTGATAAATATATATATTTTACTCAAAGTTTCATACAAACGAGACCGGAAAAAGGAAGTATATTGTACATTTCTGCGCAGGTCCGGGATTTCAAAACATGACATAAAAAAAATTGAACGATTTTGAGTTCATTAGTACAATGAAAAATTCGGGAAATTTTCCCGAATTTTTTTTTTTGAATTTTGTAATGTTATTGGGGACTTCGTCCCCATATTAATAGGCGTTCGAAATCTAAACCGGATTTTAGTCAACTCTCTCCGATATTGATCTGTAATTCGCATTGAATTTTGACAGATGGCGGGAAAATATATCATTAGTGATTAGGATAGAGAACAACTCAGGTTCTTGTAGAGAGGGCTAAGGTGCAGGTATAAAATCAAGACAGATAAGACACAATCATTGAGTGTTCATGATGAGAAATGAAAACTATGTATAAGAATCATGAACATTTATAAAAGTTTAAAATATTCTGAAACAAAAAAAAAAAGCAAATTATGAAGGACATGCATTTATACACGGGGGGGGGGGGGGTAACTTCCTATTATTGGGTATACGGGGATGTGCCAAAAATATGGGTCATAATTTTGCCAGATTTTATATAAGAATGACCCTCCCTTTTAATGACATCCTATATTAAAATGCATTTACGTTTGATAACTGCATGTATATTGATTTGGGGTATGATCTACATATCATATATGAATATGCTATTGAGAATCTTGCATTATAAAATATATGTGCACCAAACGATGTCAATTCATAAATAAAAACTGAAGGGTAGTTGGTATATTATGAATTAAAATGTATGAGTGATGATGAGTTAGTGCTTATATAAGCATGGGGCATATTTTAATTATTGTATATAAGTATAGGTCATTCTTTCTTAAATATTTATATAACTATAGGTACTGAATTTCAGTGAATGTCATATTAAAATGGGTACGTCTTTTGAGCACACCCCTACCAAAAAAATATCGAAGTTACCCCCCTCCCCCCTGTGCATTTATATACATGTAATCTAGTTGCATTTATTGGGTTTACAACATAAAATTTACACTGAACTTTTAAAATAAAAAGAAAAAAACCCAATATTCACCTATTACTAAAAATCTGCCAAATTATGCATTTCCCCAATTGGTGGGCTTTTAACTGTTCAGTATCAACCCCCAGGGGTATAAATGTGCATTTCATAAATAAAAGTATTTATTATAAAAAAATAAAATGTGGTATGATTGCCAATGAGACAACTATATATCCACAAGAGACCAAAATGACACAGAAATTAACAAATATAGGCCTTCAACAATGAGCAATGCCCATAATGCATAGTCGGCTATAAAAGGCCCTGAAATGAAAACAATTGATTTTAAACAAGAAAACTAATGGCCTTTTTTTTTAAGACAATTTCTGGCAATCCAAGAGAATCAATTTAATTGCCTATAATTTACAAATTTTGTCTTTGATGGCCAAATTGAATTGTTACATTTCTATACAGGTTTTTTTCTTCTTCATTAAACCAATTGAGAGGCTATGATTACAAACATGGACATCAATTAGTGCTTACATAAATATATACAGACTTGTGACAGTAGAAACTAAATACATTTTAATATTAAACAAAACAATTAACAGGTTGGGACCCCCTCTCCAGGTGAGGGAAAGTGGCTGATCAAGAAATTTTTTTCTTTCTTTGTGGCTGCCCACTCTGGTCATGCTTGCCTTCTGTGAATCCCTGTATAAAAAAACCCTGTCCCCTCTAATTGCACCTCTAAGGGGTACTCCTTAAATGAGGGACTGTTAGTCAATCAAGGGGTTATTATGCTGTTGTAGAAAAATAAAACAAAAACTTATTGTTTGTTGATGAGTTACATATTTGTTTTTCGATCATATTTTATACCTGGTACGTAAATAAGACAGTTAGTATCTCATTTGAATTGTTAAACATTTGTCATTTCGGGGCCTGTTATAGCTTACTATGCCACATGGGCTTTGCTCATTGTTGAAGGCCTAATAGTGTCATATGTAAGCCAAAAAAGTGTCCCATGAAATAGTGTCTTCTTGAACTATATTTCACAGTTCATCTATGAAATTTCGTTCACTGGACAGAATATCACACTTGTTAACTATAAAATAGTGTCTCCTTTAGTGAAAAATTGTCCCTAGTAATTGGACTTATTACATTGGTTGCAATAAATTACATTGAGTTCCCAGTTAAATAAAAACCGATAATTTCACATGTGAAATAAACGTGGTTATTTTACTCTCTGACGTCATACAACAATAGACGTTGTCAAGATCTCGATAACGTCAGATCAAAACAAATTGTGAATGCGTAGGAAAAGCATATGGTTCCTTACATTTTCTACATTAATTTCATAAAAAAAAGCCATTAGCCAATGTAATAAAAAGTATAACTAATCGCCGTATTTGAATATAAAAAATAAGACAACGCATGACCAAACGACGCATGGATTAAACGAGTGCGCATGAATAATTTCATGGGTGTTTTATAAAAATTTTTTACAAGGGACAATTTCTCATAGATTAGCTGTTTTTTTCTGTCACAAAAGAAGGGAAATAATTTAGCAATCATTGAAATGTTTTAATCAATTTGTTAAATGATAATTGAAATTTAAATCAAGACAACACAGATGTAAACAAAAATGGAACGTGGTTAATATAAACAGTATATGACCTTTTGTGTGATGGTCAATAAATGTAAAATGTACCCTCCAGAGTTTAATGATAATGAAAGTAGATGATTTGTAAGGAAAGAAGGGCAAGCAATTTGAAATTAGAAACAATGAAATGTTTTATCTACATGTTGACAAAAAAACACAGGAGAAAACTTAAAACTTGTTATTCAAAGGACAAACTGAAACAGGGTATTAGACAAGACTTTTATGCAGTTTTAACATGATTTCACTATGAAAAAACCCCCAACAAAGGTCAAAATGGAATATCTTTTCAAGGGACACTTTTACACAGAAGTGGACAATATTTTATAATAAAATTATGTCCTGAAAAAAATTTCACTGGTCATATTATCCATGAAATTTTGTCCATGGGACATCATTTCATGGGGGACACTTATACTTGTTAATTTCTGTGTCATTTTGCTCTTTTGAAGAGTTGTCTCATAGGCAATCACACCACTTCTTCTATTTTAGCTCACCTGGTCCTATTGGGCCAAGTAAGTTTTTTTCATCACTTGGCGTCCGTCGTCTGCCATGTCTGTTGTCATCGTTAACTTTTTACATTTTGAACTTCTTCTATAAAACCACTGAATGGAATGAAACCAAACATGGCATGAATGTTCCTTATGATGTGCAGACCAAGTATTGTTACTTTGTAGGCGATCCATCATCCAAGATGGCCGTCAGCGGGTGACTTGGTTTAACATGGGACCCTATGAGAAATAAATACAAATGTCTTCTTTTAGAGAACCACTGAATTGAATGAAACAAAACATAGCATGAATATTCCTTATGAGGTGCTGACCAAGTGTTGTTACTTTTTAGTCTAGCCCATCCATCATCAAAGATGGCTGCAAGCGGGGGATTTGGGAAATACATACAAATGTCTTCTTTTAGAGAACCACTTAATGGAATGAAACCAAACATAGCATGAATGTTCCTTATGAGGTTCTGACCAAGTGTTGTTACTTTGTAGCCGATCCATCATCTAAGATGGCCGCCAGCAGGGGACTTAGTTTAACAAAGGGGAAATCTTCTTTTAGAGAACCACAGAGAGAGCCTCTAGTTATTTCAATTAGCTTTTAACTTAAAAGGGGAAAATTCTTTATAATTTCAAACAACTTTTCTAAAGAGAAGTCCACTTTATTTTAATATTGAAGAAGATACAAGTCAATGAATATTACAAAATTCTTGGACAATTGTTTTGATCATATGATACCAGGTAGATGTATAGTTCTTTGGGAAAAGTTTCTTCAAATATTATAAATATGTTCCCGAAGTGGTTTTTGAAAAGAACCATATTTTTAAAAAGGGGTGCTCATTACTTTGAGGGGTTAACCTTATTTTGTTCCCAACCTGATTGAAGTCGTAATATCGATTATCAGAATTGTCTGCAAAATGATATTGTGAAATATCAGCCGCAAGCTACAAAATGAAGCTTTTTTGTCGAGAGAGTGCAGTGAATGAGGTCAAGAATCCTTCCTTTTGTTTCGAGCAGCTGCCATTTTACAATCTCTATATACAGATTACCTGATTTATTGGTGTATTTGCGTCTTTTAGAAGTGTTTTCTGTGTTTCACCAGCAAACCAGAAGATGACTTGATAAGTTCGGGTCAAACTTATTATTAACCTCGGTTCAAACATTGTGACATTGTCTGGGTCAAAGCTATTAAGGCTGGGTCAACATGTTTGACGTCACAAAGCTGTGATATACAATTTTATTAAGAGCTGACCAGAGTGATATACTCAGTGGGATGAATGCCAATGCTTATTATACTTAGCCAGGACATACAACAAACATTTTTTTATACATTGTAAATGTAAACTTTTAGCCAGGAGGACAACATTACACTTTTACTCTTTAACACCAATAGTACATGAGATGCAGGGTTCTGCAGAACACTTTTTTAGATTTTTTGAAAGGAGCCAATTGTAATAAATTATTTTTCCTATTGTTATATTTGTATGTGAGGTATAATAATAATAATACTAATATTTTTCTATTTTCAGTCCAGAAAAGCTCCTTATAGATCACACTAAAATGGATCCAGGCTTAGAAGAAAAAGGTAATAAATCAAAGATAAACTAGAGGCTCTAAAGAGCCTGTGTCGCTCACCTTTGTCTATGTGAATATTAAACAAAGGACGCAGATGGATTCATGACAAAATTGTGTTTTGGTGATGGTAATGTGTTAGTACATCTTAATTTACTGAACATTCTAGCTGCTTACAATTATCTCTATCTATATTTAACTTGGCCCAGTAGTTTCAGAGGAGAAGATTTTTGTAAAAGATTACTAAGATTTACGAAAAAATGGTTAAAACATGACTATAAAGGGCAATAACTTCTAAAGGGGTCAACTGACAATTTCGGTCATGTTGACTTATTTGTAGATCTTACTTTGCCAACATTTATTGTGTTTTACAGTTTATCTCTATCTATAATAATATTCAAGATAATAACCAAAAACAGCAAAATTTCCTTAAAATTACCAGTTCAGGGGCAGCAACCCAACAACCTATTGTTCGATTCATCTGAAAATTTCAGGGCAGATAGATCTTGACCTGATAAACAATTTTACTTTGTCAGATCTGCTTTAAATGCTTTGGTTTTTGAGTTATAAGCCAAAAACTGAATTTTACTCCTATGTTCTATTTTAAGCCGTGGTGGCCATCTTGGTTGGTTGACCTGGTCACGCCACACATTTTTTAAACTAGATACCCAAATGATGATTGTGGCCAAGTTTGGTTTAATTTGGTCACATAGTATTAGAGGAGAAGATTTTTGAAAAAGATTACTAAGATTTACGAAAAATTGTTAAAAATTGACTATAAAGGGCAATAACACCTACAGGGGTCAACTTACCATTTCGGTCATGTTGACTTATTTGTAAATCTTACTTTGCTAAACATTATTGCTGTTTATAGTTTATCTCTATCTATAATAATATTCAAGATAATAACCAATAACAGCAAAATTTCCTTAAAATTACCAATTCAGGGGCAGCAACCCAACAATGGGTTGTCTGATTCATCTGGAAATTACTAGACAGAAAGATCTTGACCTGACAAACAATTTAACCCCCATGTCAGATTTGCTCTAAATGCTTTGGTTTTTGAGTTATAAGCCAAAAACTGCATTTTACCCCTATGTTCTATTTTTAGCTGTGGCGGCCATCTTGGTTGGTTGGCCGGGTCACGCCACACTTTTTTTAAACTAGATACCCCAATGATAGTTGTGGCCAAGTTTGGTTTAATTTGGTCCAGTTGTTTCAGAGGAGAAGATTTTTGTAAAAGATCACTAAGATTTACGAAAACTGGTTAAAAATTGACTATAAAGGGCAATAACTCCTAAAGGGGTCAAGTGTCCATTTCGGTCATGTTGACTTATTTGTAAATCTTACTTTGCTGAACATTATTGCTGAATACAGTTTATCTCTATCTATAATAAAATTCAAGATAATAACCAAAAACAGCATAATTTCCTTAAAATTACCAATTCAGGGGCAGCAACCCAACAACGGGTTGTCCGATTCATCTGAAAATTTCAGGGCAGATAGATCTTGACCTGATAAACATTTTTACCTCAGTCAGATTTGCTCTAAATGCTTTGGTTTTTGAGTTATAAGCCAAAAACTGCATTTTACCCCTATGTTCTATTTTTAGCCGTGGCAGCCATCTTGGTTGGTTGACCAGGTCATCAGACACATTTTTTAAACTAGATACCCCAATGATGATTGTGGCTAAGTTTGGTTAAATTTGGCCCAGTTGTTTCAGAGGAGAAGATTTTTGTAAAAGTTAACGATGACAGACGACGACGGTTCAATTAACATATATTTATAGCCCAAGTGCTTCCTTGATAAAAAAAAATGTAATGAATAAACACATAAAACATGAACAACAGCAACAAAAACAAACTTGATTCACACTAGGTTACATATCAACAAAATGATCAAAATAAGATCTGATATTGTCAATGTAATTTACAGTAGAATAGAGGTTCCCCTACAAACCTTTATTATAAACATTACCATAATATCTGTTCCAGTTGGAACAAATATTATATACCCTTTATTTCTATAGGAAAGAATACTGTAATATTTGTTCCAGTTTAAAAAATGTTACATAATATTTCTTCCTCTTGGAACGAACTTTTATTTTGTGACAGTTTGATTGCAAGTGAGACAACTCTCCACCAGAAATTGAATATGATAACAGTTTGTTAAGTACCAATTTCAAATCATGCCTTGTACTTAAGGGTAACTAGCAAAATGAAAGTAACTTTTAAAAAAACAGACATTAATCAAGATTAGTCATATTGGGTAACTGATGAAAATCTAAGTTTTCACATAGAAGTGGATTGGTTATTGTGGCTTGTTTTACATTTGAAAAGATATAAACCACAGTTGAATGTAATCTTTTACAGTATATAGAAACTTTTATTTTGTACTTTTACAAATGCATGAAGAAGAAATTTTCTGGACATAGGATAAACAAGTCTAAAAATGCATGTAGAAGGTTTTTTTTCTGGACATAGGACTAGTTTATAACTGAATCGAAATCACTTAACAACAACGAAAATAAAGGATTCTACACTGTTTTACATCAAAATTTCCTCTTTATTCATAAATCTTGAATTTTACTTTTTTTCAGGATCAAACAACAGTGCAAGTTCTGAAACACCTATGGATACAGCTGAAGGGTCAAGTGACTCCAAAAGTCCTAAGCGTAGTAAAAATGATAAGGTACTAGATTCCGACTCAAGCAGTCCATGGTCGGACTTTCCCAGCTTGAGTGACAATGATTCATCAGAAGAGGAAGACATTGAGGAAGATGAACGCACAAGTCAAATTAAACTGGACAGATTATTCTGGTATCTTTATTCTAGGTTACTGAAAGATAAAAAATGTTTAAATGATATTTACACAGACCTTTTTGCTAGTCCCGGACTTTATGACAAGTTTAAATTCATCAAGAAAATCATGAATGCTTGTGAGTTTGGACCAACCTTTGATACTTTTTGTTTTTCCTTGCCAAGGCCAGATAATATGGAGAATGATTTCAGAAGAGCTGTTCACAGCATGAAAGAGCTTTTAAGGAAGTGTCAAGATGGGTCTGTTACACCAACTTGTATGAATTCTTCAGATTTTCCTTCAGAGTCTTCCAAACAAATGGCTGAAAAATTATTGCAGAAGATAAAGAAGAAACTTGAAAAAGAATCAGTTGAACTACCCAAACAAGATAAGGGTCCTAGTGAACTAACAAAGAAGCCTGAACAAATCCCAGATAAGAAGGTCAATGGTACTAAAAATGATGATCTAAAGGACACTAGTTCTAAAGAAGAAGCAACCTCCAATGCATCAAATACAAGTAAAAAAGAAACCAGTTCCAAAGATATTACTGGTTCCAAGAAAGACGATGCCAGTCAAAAGGCCACAAGTTCTCAGGATAAAGAAATGAAAGTCAGTTGTTCTAAAACGAATGCTGAAAATGATAATCTAAAGGACACCAGTTCTAAAGAAAAAGCTACATCCAAAGCATCAAATACTAGTAAAAAAGAAACCAGTTCCAAAAGTAATATTAGTTCCAAGGAAGCTAATGCCAGTCAAAAGGGCACCAGTTCTAAGGATCAAGATAAGCAGACACCAGATGATCAAGATGCAGAACATGATCAGAATGAGGAATGTATAGACGAAAGCCAGGAGGAGCACAATGATTCAGACTGGGATTATTATGGAGCTGAAGAGGAGTTTGATGAACTTACAGAGGATCAAAAAGTAAATAAGATTCTTGCAGAAAGCTTCCCACATAATATAATTTATTTGCTGTCAGATGGAAAAACAGATATTATACCATCTTGGTGTGGTCAGATACAGGTTCTTGTCAATCCTGTCAGTAAAACATTGTCATTTTTGATGTATGATTATGTACCATCTTATCCAGATGATATAAGAAGAGAGATAGTTAATGGAATGTCAGCACCAGTTGTCCGTAGAAACATTTCTAAGGAATTGGAGAAATTTGAATGCTGCAGAATATTAAGAATGGATGTTCCATTAAAAAGTTTAGAAGAAATTTTTGTAGTTCAGCCAAATGACAGTGAGTTTCTGATATATTCAAAATTGACTCCGCCTGCAAAATTTTATCAGAGATTTATCAGTGTCAGTTGCAGGGATCGAAACAATTGGAGTGAAAGACAGCCATTTTTACCTTTTGAGGGTCACTCGTTTTCAGATTGTTCCAGAAAGTACCTGCTCATTTTTGGTGGAGAAGTTTCAGAGATGTCAGACATCATGGCTCAGATCATTGCATGTAGGCCAGAACAAAAAATCTGTACTGAACCAAAAGAAAAAAATACTATGGTGGATCTAATCAAGAAAATAAATGAAAATGGTGACCCATATAATTCCTGTACAAACAAAGAGGAGGAGGCTATTAATCATCAACATATAGATGTAAATATAACGCATAGGAACAACATATTGGACATGTTGATTAAGTACGAGATTATCACTGAGGATATGGGTGAAAAAATGAAACAGAATGTGGATTTGAATAAGAAAATGCCACAAAATAAGAAGATTAACAATTTTCTTGACGAGCTAGATCTTGACCCATGTTTGAAGGATTATGTCAATTTTGGATGTGAAGATGTCAGCAAATTGGAGAAGCACTTGACAAACAAATTAGAAGCTGGAGAATATGGTCATGAAATGGAGAGCTTAATGTTGAAATATCCAGAAAGATACAACTTTGATGATATAACGGTTGCTGAATTCCTAAATGCAGAAAAAGAGGATAAAAGCTATAGGACTCTATTTTATTCCTTTTGCAGGTCTGCACCTGAACAATGCGACTGCACATGGCATTGTAAGGTATGCAGGCAGTGCCAGGATTGGAGATCTTGGCATTGTTCAAACTGTAACAAATGTGCATATGGCATATCAAATTCCATATGTGAATACTGTGGCTATAAAAGTTCTGGAAAATTTGTTCTTCAGCCTGATTCGTATCACACAGAAAAAATAGAATCATATGAAGGAATGTATACTTGTAATAAAGTAAAAGACCACTGGAATTTAAAGTTGTCCATAGATGATGTCCCAGATTGGACAAAAGAGGTGAAAGTTGATGATGATGAATTTAGTTTGGTAGTCTTCAAACTGAAAGATTATTTAAACAGGGATGACCTTGGAATAGTTAACCTTTGGGCATTGGCTATTGGATTGTCTGGCAGTGGTCCAAGGAGGCACATTGGTCGTTTCTTCACTGAGTATTTTAGATATCAAATTGCAGAAAATATTCCTCTGATTGTGTTACATTAATAAATGTTACAGATCTGTAAAGAGATAGAAAAAAATTAATAGGTCAGCTGCTGATGTTTATATACATGCATTTTTCGAAATTAGATATTTTGTTACATTTTTTTTTTGTATTTGTGTTATATAGAGTTTTTGTTATTTACTATGATTTGCTATTACAAAAATATGTTTTGTATATCAATTTGTTTACTTATATATACATATATACTAGAGTAAGCTGATTTATGGATAATTAATATAGTGCTAGCATTTTGTTTAAAAAAGTGTAAATATGGATTCAAGTAGTGTGAATTTTATTTTATATCAAATTATTTTGTTTCCAAGCTAGAGTTCTGTTCCAATGATGTTGGATCATCTATAAGAAGTTATGATAGAAGTATACAGTGTTCATTTTTATGTTTGTGCTATTTTGTTAAAAAAAGAATATTATTATTTATGTACATTTAGTTTTTGTTAGTAAATTGAGAATCAGGTTACAGCTAGGGTCTGAGTGAAAACTCTTATTTTCTTTAAATATAGTCAAGAAATTATGTAGCTTTCTGTAATAAGTACAGCTAGTGCTTCAGTTATTATATTTTAAAACATACATGTTCTTCCATTTTGAATTTGTACAGTTTTTATATGTTTAGTGTTTAAGGTTTTCCTTGAAAAATTTAGATTATCATTATTATTATTATTATTATATACTTTAATATAGACTTTGGGAAATGTTAATGCTCATAATTAAGTAAAATAGTAGATATTTTTTTTAAGGGCTTGAAAAAAAAGATTTTTTCAAAATTTCAATACAGTAATTAGTGGGTTATTTCCCTTGAAATTAATGATTTTTACAAGGAATTTACAAACAGTATTCTGCAAAAGGCCCATCATACTGAATGATTTGCATAGTCCATACCTGCCAACTTTACAAAATGCCCATGGGGGTTTTACTTGCAAGATGGATATTTTAGTCCTACAAAACCTCCAAGGGAGCCTTCAAATGCATCTAAGTATTGTTTTTTTGGCTTCTTTATACTTTTCAAAGCATACAGCCATTGTAAACTTAACTGTTTTGTATAAAATTGTGGACAAAATTGCTATTTTAAAATTTCTATTTGGGAGCTTTCATGTGGGAAATCCCCCGCAAATAGTTGGCAGGTATGAAAGTCATTTTACTACCTTAATCTTTAGAGTACTCAACCCATCTATTGCTAATAATATTTCAAAAGTTTACATAAGAATGTATGCACATGGAATGTTTATTATACATTTCTGTTGTGAACATTTTAAGCTTTACATTTGACATGGCTAGTTAATTTACATAAAAAAACTTACTTTCATTTATCAGGCAAATTGTACATACATGTTTTCTTTTTTGTCCTTTTTTGTTTGAAATAAAAATTTAATGCAAGATTCAATTTTATTTTCATGAAAGAACAGTGAAGCTGTCAAAAAAACTTGACATTTAGTACACATGTTCATTATAATTTAAACAGTTTAACATCTGCTTAAAATTAGGCCCAGGATTTGGCCCAGATTTTACAGTCCACTGAACAAGGAAATATAATAGTGCAATCAGGATATGATGTCCTATTGATGCAAATTCTTCATGACCAATACAAGAAATGATGACAATCTTTAATAGTCTCTGTGAATAAATATGAATTCACATCCTTTGTCTAGAGATTACTAGATGAATTAAGCCTTTTTGTGTGGATTAGACAATCATGTACTTCTTTGAAACAAACAGACATAAAACGATGTGGT
Source organism: Mytilus edulis (assembly GCA_019925275.1). Classification (NCBI taxonomy): domain Eukaryota; kingdom Metazoa; phylum Mollusca; class Bivalvia; order Mytilida; family Mytilidae; genus Mytilus; species Mytilus edulis. The sequence continues at coordinate 91,822,045 of CM034350.1, read as the reverse complement.
ATGAGTGTCAATGAAACAACTCTCCATCCAAGTCACAATTTGTAAAAGTAAACTATTATAGGTTTACATAAAGCCTTCAACATGGAGCCTTGTCTCACACTAAACAGCCAGTTATAAAGGGCCCAAAAAATTACTAGTGTAAAACCATTCAAGCAGAAAATCTAACAATCTAATCTATATAAAATCCAAAAATACCTATGAACCTATTATTGAAACCTAGAGAACCGTTATAATTTCATACTTTTTATTTGACATGTATAATAACCAACAACAAAGGGTGTGTTTTAATGATTGTACAACTTTCTAGGTCAAAGGTCAAGGTCGATAAATCTAGTTTATGTTGACAATCTAATCTTCTATGGTTAAGATCAGGTCTGCTCTATATCTTGAGAACCGTTATGATTTCAAAGTTTATACTTGACATGTACATTAACCAACACCAGATATTGTGTCAAAATGTATGTACAACTTCCAAGACGAAAGGTCAAGGTCAAAAACTTTGGTTACAGTTAACAACCCTTATGTCATATGGTAAAGATCGAGTCCGCTGTATATCTTCAGAACCATTATGATTTCAAAGCTTATACTTGACATGTATATTAACCAACAGTAGATTGTGTGTCATAATGTTTGTACAACTTCCTAGGCATAAGGTCAAGGGCAAAAATTGGTTTCATTTGACAATTTTATGTCGTTTGGTAAACATAGTGTCCGCTGTATACCTTGAGACAACTTCTGATTTCAAAGATTATACAATTGCTATGTACATTAACCAACACCAATAGATGTGTCAAAATGTATGTACAACTTTCAAGGTCAAAAACTTTGGTTTCTGTTGACAACCCAAAATTGTATTATAAAAAACCAGTATGATTTCAAAGTTTATACTTGACATGTATATTAACCAACACCAGATGGTTGTAATACTGTATGTACAACTTCCTAGGTCTAAGGTCAAGGTAAAAAAAAATGGTTTAAGTTGACAAACCTACATCCTTTGGTAAAGATCGTATTCGCTCTTTATCTTGAGACCCGTTATGAATTCAAAGATTATAGTTGACATGTACATTAACCAACACCATAGAGTATATCAGTCTCTAAGCACAACTTCCTAGGTCAAAGGTCAAGGTTAAAAACTGGTTTCTTGTGACAACTTCATGTCTTCAGGTGAAGATCGTGTCCACTCTATATCTTGAGTACCATTTTTGTCGAGCCTGCAACTTTTGTTGCAGAAAGCTCGACATAGGGATAGTGATCCGGCGGCGGCTACGGCGGCTACGGCGGCGGCGTTAGCTCACTTCTTAAAAGCTTTATATTTTAGAAGGTGGAAGACCTGGATGCTTCATACTTTGTATATAGATGCTTCATGTTACGAAGTTTCCGTCAGTCACATGTCCAATGTCCTTGACCTCATTTTCATGGTTCAGTGACCACTTGAAAAAAAAGTTCAAATTTTTTGTAATGTTGAATTCTCTCTTATTATAAGTAATAGGATAACTATATTTGATGTGTGCGTACCTTGCAAGGTCCTCATGCCCGTCAGACAGTTTTCACTTGACCTCGACCTCATTTCATGGATCAGTGAACAAGGTTAAGTTTTGGTGGTCAAGTCCATATCTCAGATACTATAAGCAATAGGGCTAGTATATTCGGTGTATGGAAGGACTGTAAGGTGTACATGTCCAACTGGCAGGTGTCATCTGACCTTGACCTCATTTTCATGGTTCAGTGGTTATAGTTAAATTTTTGTGTTTTGGTCTGTTTTTCTCATACCATATGCAATAGGTCTACTATATTTGTTGTATGGAATGATTGTTAAGTGTACATGTCTAGCGGGCAGATGTCATGTGACCTTGACCTCATTTTCATGGTTCAGTGGTCAAAGTTAAGTTTTTGAGTTTTGGTCTTTTTATCTAATGCTATATGCCATAGGTCAACTATATTTGGTGTATGGAAATATTTTATGATCTTTATGTCAGTCGAGCAGGTTTTATTTAACCGTGACCTCATTTTCACGGTTCATTGCACAGTGTTAAGTTTTTGTGTTTTGGTCTATTTTTCTTAAACTATAAGTAATGTGTCAACTATATATGTTGTATAGAAGCATTGTTAGCTGTACCTGTCTGCCTGGCATGGTTCATCTGACCTGGACCTCTTTTTCAAGGTTCATTGGTCTTTGTTTAGTTATCTTGGTTAATGTAAAGTTTATGTGACAGTTGTAATAAAGCTTAGATTTATACTTGAGACTATCAACATAATATCAATGATTAGTATAGAAGGCGAGACATTTCAGCGTGTGCACTCTTGTTTAATACTTGACATGTATATTAACCAACACCAGATGATGTGTCATAAATGTATGTACAACTTCCTAGGTCAAAGGTCAAGGTCAAAAACTTTGATTTCAGTTGATAACCCTATATCCTTTGGTAAAGATCGTGTCGCCTCTATATCTTGGGAACTTATAATTTCATATAGTTTATACTTGACATGAATATTAACCGACACCAGAGAGTGTGTCATAATGTATTTGTACACTTTTCTAGGTCAAGGTCAAGGCCAAAAACTCTGGTTTCAGTTGACAACATCATGTCCTATGGCAAAAATACATTTGTGTTTACTACACGTTATCCATCTCAATGATGTCTAGTTAGTTCACATCCAGTTCTGCTGTCAAGACTATACATGCTGAAAATGTCTCGCCTGTTTTACTTATCATTATTGAATTTATAATGAAAAATTGAATATGAACATGATGAAGGTTTTACTATAAATATCACATAAACCGTAACATTATCCATTATCAATGATCCTACAAAATCGGGTTAAGGTCAAATGAACCATGCCAGCGATATTTGTAAAAGAGTCGGAACTCTGCTTATTATGTAACATGGTTGTATAGACGTAAAACATTTCAGTGTGTTCCTGGAAAGTTATTAAAGCCATAAGTGGCAATATCTTTATCAAACTCAGTTTGATAGATAATATGCCCAATATATTTTGTTGTGTCGAAATGTTCAGGTTTGCAACAGCTATTAAGGGGTTTTGCACATTGTGGAAGTCTGTACTGGGCCAGAGTAATATATGTCTTTGATGCGACAAATAATTGCGTAAATTCACGCTAATGATTGGATAGTTTGTCTGATTGGCAATCATATCCCTTACCGAAAAATAATTATGCCCTGCGGCCGAAAGATTGCAGCAAATATTGCCGCAACCATTTTACCTTGCAAATGAAGGTTGCGGCAAGCTTGCTGCAAAAATCATTATGCAAATTATATTTGCCGCAAGCTTGCGGGAATTGTTTGGTGCAAACTACACACATACATGTACCAGTGCCATGTTTGTAGACACATTCAATTTATTAATTTCTTTCAAATAAATACACAGCAACATTTTTAAAAAGTCAATTCCTGCCTGCATACAAACAGTCATTGAAAAAATTCTTGTAAACTTATGAGATTTAAGGAAATACTGAATATCCTATTTTATTGAACCAAAATGCCTCCTTGATCTCTTATATGTGAAATGCATTTTCTAAACACAGCCAACATGACCTAGCCAAAATTTCAAGTTTGCTTCTAGGAAGTGTCAACTAGGCATGCCAGGTCAATATTGTATAATTCTTGCAAACATATAGAATGGTCAAAGTTTTCTGCAATCTTGCGGCAATATATAGAATTGTCAAAGTTTTCTGCAATCTTGCGGCAATATATAGAATTGTCAAAGTTTTCTGCAATCTTGCGGCAATATATAGAATTGTCAAAGTTTTCTGCAATCTTGCGGCAAACCTTCTTTATCATGTATTAAACTTTCTGATAATCTTACGGCAAACATTTATGTTTCTGCAAACTTTCCGCAAGCCTGCAGCAAAAGGCTGCCATTTTTGCCAGAAGTATGCAACTAGCGGCAAACATCTGCAAACACTATTTTCTGTGTTCCTGCAAACAATTCAGTTCCACAAGGGACCCCATTCCCTTATGGTATATAGAATTTGAAATTTTAAAACATTTTAGCTTCAAAATTTATCTTATGAACCATTTTTGTAACTTTGACCGGAATGTGTCTTACTATGCATTAATGAGTTAGCAGGTCAAAGTTCCAGTTAGCAGAACTATCGACATACTAAAATTATGGGGGGGGGTTCGTAAAGCTATATTTTGAACCTAACCAACATCCTTCACCAAACGTGGTGTAGTCTATAGTTATCGAATTTCACCTAGAAGGGAAAAGCAAGACCTCCCCATATAGACCAAGATCAAAGTACAGATAGTTTTTGTCGAGCCTGCAACGTTTGTTGCAGAAAGCTCGACATAAGAATAGTGTTCGGGCGGCGGCGGCGTTTATTAACTTCTTAAACGCCTTATATTTTAGAAGAGGGAAGGCCTGGATGCCCCATACTTTGTATATAGATGCATCATGTTACCAAGTTTCTGTCGCAGTCACATGTCCAATATCATTGACCTCATCTTCATGGTTCAGTGACTACTTGAAAAAATAGTTAAGTTTTTTTGTATGTGAAATTCACAATTTGTGCCCATAAGAATATCTACAATCAGACGATACACTTTACTATCGAAACGTACATAGATGTTGTCAACTCAGTTAAGTTAAAAATGTATAATCTTCACGGTCTCTGTTCCTGCCAATGTAATTAAGGATATTTATTTTCCTTTTTTCAGAAGAAGTCTACAAGAGTTGCAGTGGCGATATATTATCAATCTTTATTTGCAAAACAGACAAAAACCAATTTTTGTTATGGCAAATACATTGACCGTCAACACAAACATGATCAAACATCAAACCACTTTCAAACATAATGAAAACTCGACAATATTATAAAAGATATGATAAAAACAGTTATTGTTCTCCTTCCCTCAGTTCTAATGACTTTTTAATAAAAGAAACAACTGCTTTGACATTATTTGGTGTTGATGGATTTAGTATATTATAATCACGAGTTTATCAGTAAAATTAAATATCTATAGGGAAAACGGTAGTATTACATTTTCCTAGCATTAGGTTGGCCTTTTGTGTACGCAAGACAGGGCGTAGGAAGTCAACTTAAGAGCGCTGTGATTGGATGTAAGGGTACAATATATATTTTTATTTATCTACAAGTGTGGACACAGATGAGTGTGGATAGTATGTTTGAATGTTTGACAGTGTTTTATGATAAATGTAGTTCTATGATTTTCCTATATGTGTTATTAACTGTGTTGCACGATGACAACCAACCGGAGCATTAGGAGTATTGTTTATTTTATATGTAGTTTAGTTTTTATGTTCAAGACAGGCATGGAAGAGACACTAATTGCATTAGTTACCAAATGATTATGATAGAATATGTTCCACATCTTTGATTTTGGATACATTTTATAGCTAGGAGAGCAACACATAATAGGTTCAATTTTTCGTGATTTTTTTAAATTGGGAGATGATATCTGAGAACATGATATAAGGAGCCTGTAATTCAGTGGTTGTCGTTTGTTTATGCGTTACATATTCGTTTTTTCTTTATTTTTTGTACATAAATAAGCGTTATTTTTCTCCTTTGAATTGTTTCACATTGTCATTTTGAGACCTTTTATAGCCGACTATGCTGCATTAGCTTTGCTCATTGTTGAAGGGTGTGTGGCGACCTGTAATTGTTAATTTCTATGTCATTTTGGTCTGTTGTGGAGAATTGTCTCATTGGCAATCATATCACATCTTTTTTTATATGTATTTGCTAACTATTTGTATGGTTCTATTTATATATACTGAGTGCCAATGAAAACGCAACACTTGGTTTTTCAAAAATAAAATTTATATTAGAAATCATGATCTTTCAAAATGAATTGTTCTTGAAAATTAACAATTCTAACAATAGATCGATATCAAACAAAAATGTTTCATTGTCATCTTTCGGGCGCAATAGATAAACGAAACATCCAATGTCGAATCATCAAATCACAGTCCTAACAAAAAATGTTACAACCCTGTTGTGCAGCGCAATCTCGACAGCGCCGCGGAATTGATCATCCCGGACGTTTAATGTGATCTCGAGGAATGTTATTCCACTTGTCCCGCAAAGCAAACTCAAGCTGACTTTTTGATATTGGTGGTGGTTTTCATCGTCTAAACCATGTCAAATCTGATGCAAAATTTGCTCTATCGGACCTAAATCTGGCGAAACGCATGACTTTTGGCCAAGGCGGGTGCCAAACGTCTATGTAACCACCACTGCCGATTTTTGGTACATAATGAATGATTTTTGGTCTACAGAATTCGATGTTTACGCCAGACGGCCATTAAGATGTCGGCTGTGGTGTTCTTTAACTGTTGAATTTCTGCGCAAATGGTGCTTTACTGAAATTGCTTCAGAGGATCTACCTTGACTACCATTGAACTCTTGTGACCTTTGGACATCCATCAGAGTCGATATCGGATATGTTAAAGACCAAATGTATCGGTTTTGCTGAGCGTTTCTTGCTTTTTGAACCCCGGGATGTGGCTTATCATTAACTGATCCATTTTTGTTGAATTTGTGGATGATTTGGGTTATTGTAGAGGCTACAGTCTTCTCGAAATTGTATGCTGTGAAAGGCTTCATTGGATCATGCCGGAAACTGCATGTCGCTGGTTGTCAGAAAGTCCTGGCATTTACTCAGATGTTTATTGCAGTTTCCTTACAATAAGGGCGGGAAAATTCATGACATTAGCCAAGCTTTAAATGACAAAATCGTGAAAATGGTGCGTATATTGAAAAGCGGTGAACTCGGTTTATGTCCGTTCAAAATAACCCTTACTTCGCATTTGTTCCAAAAATCACCCAACCGTAAAGTTGTCGACAATTGTCTTTAAAGTCATTTTCAACCAACTTTACAAAGTTCTAATATAAAATAAATAAAAATTATCAGACTTTTTTGAAAAACAAAAGTGTTGCGTTTTCATTGGCACTCAGTATATCTTTGTGGTGGCTTGTCAGTATCATTAGTATAACACTTTAAAATGTTGAATTGATCCTCAGATTAGAAGAAATTTATTGGACTTTAGTAATGACAATGCCTAACATGATGCTTGGGCCTGATGAGCTAGAAAGTAAGCTTCTGTGCTGTTTTCTATCAATTCTTTGATAATATCTCCTTCAAAGCTGGTGAAAGCAAAACAAATTTGGTCAATGGACAAATAATGTTTGGTTCAAACAAAAAATAAAATGCTTTTATCTCCCTGTTACTTACATTGTACATAGAAATGATAATACATGGAGACATCCTTGTACATGAGAGTTGTCTGTAAAATCTTTACTTCACAAAGAATGAATTGCATAACAATGAACCGAGCTCAAAGCAAAGCACTTTAATAATACACTTAGACAGAGAGCTCAATCCAGTGATATACTTTGTACTACAGGTCCTTCGTGAACATCCATCAACCAGAACCATATCTCAATAACATGCCATTCTACATGGTTGGATCAGAAGTCCTGAAAAAGACATGATTTTTTTTTTTTATCGTATTTAAAGTATATATGCATAGGTTAAAACTTTCACAAATTTGAGGTATAATCATTCAGTGTCTGGCAACTATCAATCACTTCATGCACAAACTGATATAGGTTGAGCATGAGTGCCCTCTGTTGGAAATAAAAACATACCTCCACCTAATTTTAGTAAACTGATGAAGAAACATTCAAAACTATAAAATGTTATCCAAGACTTGTCAGTGTCTATATATAGCTATTCACCATCGCCACTGAATCAGTGATATATGTACACATAAATACATGTAAGACTAAAATTAAAGTACATATATAAGACTAAAACTGACATTCAGTCTTTACCTTCATTCCCCAAGTCCTGTTCAAATCTAATTCATGATAAAATAAAATTACAACCAATGAAATCAAAGGCGAATTAAGACCGCCCCCCCCCCCCCCCCCCTGTCTGGAAAAATATGGTTGATTATTTAGAGGACCACTGGAGCATGATCAGAGTGGGCCCTCTCTCAGGCAGTCAGTGGACCCGCACTTTACGAAAATTTCTGGATTCGCCACTAGAAATATCCCTCTA